>BJKM01000609.1:235000-310760 GCA_015082035.1 Chaenogobius annularis | reverse complement strand
AAAATGCGCTTAAAATCCTTGGTTGACTTAAAAAAGTCATAACAAAAAATGTTTGGAAGACAAAAACTGATTTAAAAGCAAAATAAATAAGGAAAGCAGCTGAAGCAGGCAGGAGCAAGCCGGGAAGTGTCTGCACTCTTCGGAAGCAGGAAGTGTCAGACAATCCTTACACTAAAAGTTCAAAATGCAGCAGCAAATTACATTCAGACTTAATTTGGAAATGGACAAATTAATTGGACTGAAATTAATTATGTGACTGCAGAAAGTTTTTGACTTTGAAATTCCCCTCTCGAATTTAAATCTTTACTTGGGCCTCAAAACTCGAGCTATGGATACAATAAATGGATACCGTTGGAATGTACCTTTGGCGGCAGGCAAAAAGGCCATCACTAAGAGATGGATGACACAGAACCCCCCAATGACCGGGCTGACAAAATAACAGATATAATACCAAAAAAAAGACATTTGAACTTAATTTGGAAAAGGACTCATTTCCAAATGGGACTTTGGGATTTAAATGTGTAATTGATATCTATTTGTATTTTTATTTTAGAATTTGCTCTTTAATTGTGCTCTGGTTGTTTTTGTGTTCTATGTTTGATAAAAAAAAATAAAAAAGGACAAATAAAAAGTTCATTTGAAATCATATGGTTCCTTTAAAAACCATTTGTCTCAAAATGGAAAAAGAGCAAAGCATTCATGGATTTGCACTGTACAGAATTGTCCAGTTAAAGTTATTTTATTTAAATTTGACTGCTTCATTGAAATGAATGGGATAGAAGGTTTATATCAGTACCACCTTCTTGAAGATCTATACATAATAGAAAAAATAATATAATAAGAGGGCGGATATGTAGCCTGTTTTAAAAAGGGAACTACAACCACAACTGAACCTGGGTAACCAGTGCCCTTGCCCGCATAGTGAGGATATTTTAGTCTTGGAGACGTGCAGGGGTCTCATCTATAAAGCCTCCTCCATCTACTAAAGAGGCCTGAAGCATATATACACAGCCCTCTGCGTCAAATGTGGAATGTCAAAGAATAGATTGATACCAGTGTGTGTGAAACATACATAATGTAGTCATATATCATATCTTTACAAAGTTATGGTCATTACTGGGGCATAAAAATGTGCACTGCATGTTCATCCAAGTACATTGGAGTGCATTGGCCCTGGCGGATCCTGAAGTTGGATTATCCCCAGCAAAGACAGCTGGACTCACGTCTGATCCACTCCTACTGTTGACCCACAGACAGAAGGAGCACATGTGCATTTGAAGCATAGCAGCAAGCGAAGGACGCAGCACAGGCTGTCTAAATACATGTATATATAATACTGTATGCGTGATGCATTTTTGATGACTAAAACAGCAATAGATACTCCTCATACAGTGCTTATATCGATGAAGCATTTCCAAAAGCAAAGATGAATAATGAAAAGTAATAAAGAAAAGAGAAGAAAATTAATCTTAAATAAGTCAACCCATTTGATAAAGAAGTGGTGTAGCTAAAATCTGCCAGCGAGGACAAATCGATTGCATTATAAAATAGATGAATAGACAAAATGTGGTCAAATTGATTTGAATTCGGGGCAAAATTATAGACCGAATGAAAGAAGTTGAAACGCACGGTATTCAAACTCCTTTCTGGCTGGAGCAGACAGATCGTAAAGGAGAGGGGAGAGTAAAAACTGTGAGAAATTGAAGGCTGACCAAGACCAAGGAGGATTAGAGCAGGTCCAGCCATAGGGAGTGGCCCAACCAAAAGGGGAGGGTCCACAGCATCATTGGGAAAGGTGGAGCCCGAGTGAGGGCTACGCCCGCTAGAGATAAAGAGGAGGTGCAAGAGAAGCGAGCGAAGGAATGTAAGAGGTGGAGTCATTAAGAGAGAACCAGAAGATTCAGAGTAGAGTAGGTAAATAATGGGAAAGGAGAAGGAGATGATTTACAGTTCAGAGGCAGAGACGGAGAGAGCTCCGCTTCAGATAAGGAAGAACGGAGAGCAGAAGACTAAAGACAAATGTACGACAGGAGCAGAGGCTAACGAGAAGAAGGGGAGGCACAGCTGGGAGAGACCCCCAAGATCGGCAGGATAGACGGGAGTATAATGAGCTGGAGCACAAGGAAAAGCGGGATAGACATGAAAGTGTAAAACATACACAACAACACGGTGGTTTAGAGGAATTTGTTCTGCTCTGGGGATTCACATAAAGAAAAAAGCAAATTGTATGAAGGGGACAGGAAAACACATTGGTTTCCAACCAAGATGAGACAAAAAGGTGAAGAGAAAACTGATGCAGGGCACGGCGTGGTGCAATCAGGAGACTGACTGGAGTCCAACAAAGGGGCTAAACTAAAGGAGACATTAGAATCATATTCCAGACAAATTCAAAAAATGAAACGATGGAATGAAAAGAACCTGCTGAAGACAGGAGGATCAGAGAGCTATGACCAGATACAAACAACACTGGAGGAGGTAGACAGAACCATGGCAGACCTACAGCATGGACATGGAGATGAGATGACCCCACATGACTGTCTAGTGAGCAAACAGGGAATGACACCGCGTGGGGGAAATTTAAATGTATGGGTGTTTAGTTGAATGGGAAATGCTTGGAATTAATGATTGAATTTCATGTTTCATGTTTGGGAATTGGCTATGACGCTACCAAAAATGTTTTGGTTTCTTTTTGGGTTTTTTCACAATCATGTTAATTTGAAGGTTTTATTGGTGGAATATAACTTTTATGTTTAAGTGGGTTTAACGACAACATTATTTTGTGTTTGAGATGTGGACCATAGCAGTTAAGCTTAAGAGTTCATGGGTTAATATATTAATATAGTGATTTCAGAATATGTCATGATGAAATTATAATGGAGTTTGTGAAGGTTTTGCCAAACAAAGATAATACTATGAAATAAATAGGTAAATGAATACATAACCTTCATTATTAGCCACATGAACAGAAATAACAGTTCTATTGTCTTCCTTCTTGTGTTGGCCCAGGTGCACATGGTCCTCCACAATATACAGGGTCCTCATGCGTCTCCACAGGTGCGGAGTACGGACCCCTTTACCGGGGATTTTCCTCTCTGACGTTCGCTCACCCTCCAACAAACTGGACAAACTGGCACTGCTGATGAGAAGAAACAGAGACTTTTGCAGCTGGAGGGCTTTGAGCTTCTTTGTGTGCACGGACAGAGATCTCTCCAGAGGAAAAATGCGCGCCGGAAGAGTCTGTTTTTACATCAACAGCGCCTGCTCTTCAGATGTGACTGATCTCCAAACACTGCTCTCCTGATCTGGAATATCTTTTCATTAACTGCAAACCATTCTACTCGCCAAGTGAGTTCACCTCATTCATTCTGGCTGTTGTTTGCAGCCCATCGAGCGCACATGTGCAGGTGGCACAACGCCCGCTTGCGGACCAGATTGAGTGTGAACCAAGAACCAAGAAGAAGGGGTGTCTCTATCCCTTATGTCTCAGGACTGTCGGAAAAACTGCAAAGATTTTCTAGACAACACGAAGTCCTTTATTTCAAACCAGGAACACGTTAAGACAAAAACTGGTTCACCCTAAGGACAAGATGCCTACACAAAAACAGAGCAATGTAGTGTATTTTATGCAATGCAGTGAAGAAAGTTGTAAAGAGCGCCACATAGGGGAGACTAAACAGCCACTGCACAAGAGGCTTTATCAACACAGAAGACACTTGAGTTCAGGACCCCAGAGCGCCGTGCATCTCCATCTCAAAGCCACAAACCACTCTATTGAAGACAGTGAGGTGGAGATTCTGAGCAGGAGAAAAGATGGTTTGAAAGAGGAGTTAAGGAGGCCATCTTTGTTAAAAAAGAGAATCCTTCCTTAAATCATAATGGAGGTTTAAGATTCAACCTTCCAGTTGTTTATAATGGTCTGCTGAAACCATGGAGACGCCTTCACAAACGCCCAAGAGTTTATTATATCAATAGGCGCAGTGGAGCCTTTTGCTGTTTTAAAAAAGGAACTACAGTGACAATGAGCCTGTGTCCAGCCTTAACCTGCAGAGACACATCCGAGTGTTTGTCCTTGTCTGTCTGTGTTCAGGCCATGGCTCATATTCAGCTCCCTCTCCAGAATCCTGCCCAATTTGTCTCTGATTCATGACTGGTGCAGGTGAAGCTGGGATTTAGGTCCTGACCTCAGCGAGAGCGAGGACACAGAGCTTTGAACACACTGGTGTTCACCTTTGAAACTGGCAACACAAAATGAGAGACACTCTGCTTTCTGGAGAATAAAACCACCAAAAGTAAACATAAACAACTTTTTCATCATGTGCAATCATTTTTTAACAAATCAACATTACAATTGACGTCAGTAAAAGCAATATTTTATTTGAACATATATACGTACGTATTTAGGGACACAGAGGGGTCATAGACTACCAATTCTGTATACCCTCCTTTTACTTTTTTAAAACATGAAGGTTATTAAAAATAACTATGTACTACAGTTGAAAAATCTGATTATAATGCTTAGACAGCTTCACTTCCAGTTTCACTTCCAATCAGGAAGCTTCTTCAGGGCTAGTGTTGGTGACTGTAGCTCCCACTAGATTAGATTAGTCTTTATTGTTCCCACAGGAAAATTTGTCCTCTGCATTTGACCCATTCTTCAATGCTGCTGGCGCGTCTCCTCAGGAGCAGTGATCACAGTGCAGCGCCCTGGGGCCATCTGCATATCTTGAGCTGGGCTTGGTCAGGAGTACCTTCGCTGAAGGATTTTACCTGTTGATGGTGGGTTAATGGGGAAACTCACCCAGACACGGGGAGAAACATGCAAACTCCTGCATGGCCTCATTCATACCTCTTTCAAACCACCAAAGCTCCTGATCCAAAAGGAATGTGTCTCTGTTGTCAAAAGAATGGCTGGTAGTTTCCATGTGCATGGAAATTAGAATGCTCCTGCTCTTTTATAGTGACTACATCTAGTGGGAGCTACAGTCACCAACACTGGCCCTGAAGAAGCTTCCTGGTTGGAAGTGAAACTGTCGGCTGTCCAGCTGTATGTGTTTAACTATGTTTAGAACAAATATATGTCTGGATGTCTCAAAATCTTGATATTTTTTCCCTTTCTTAATAATGGTAGTGTTTTGGAATTGTTTTAGGTCTCACCATTGGTGGGCCTACACTCTGCTAAGAGGCCTACTTGAGCTTTGAACCATGATATAATGTGTCCGTGTCATCTACACACATTTCAGTGTATGGGGTCCGGGGCCCTTTTTCCAGCCTCTGTATAACAGGAGCTGTGTTCATTGCCGGCAGTAAGTCAGACCTGTTCCCAGAGCATGCTGGACTCCTCAGGGCTGCCCTTTGTCACCGGTTCTGTTCATTGTTTTTATGGACAGATTATCTAGGCGCATGGTTCTTGATCTGAAAACAGGATCTTGCCCTCTCCAGGTGGGTGAGGAGTTCTCAGGGTCTTGTTCACAAGTAAGGGAAGGATGGAGCGAGAGATTGACAGGCGGATTATAATTAATGGTATTTCTCACAAACAACCGTAAAAGTGTCTCTAGAGAGACACTTTCTAAAAATATTAGAAGATGGAAAGTGCACAATCTATGTGATTTATCCTCTTTAAAGGGTAAGGGTCACTAATGATTAGTCATATTCGTTTTAAGTTGTATTTGCATGCATTTAATGACAAAGATAAACTCCAAAAGTTACATTTCTGAATAGTACAATTGTGTGAGTGTCAGAAAGAACCTACCCGGTCGTCTGTGACCTTCATCTCGCGCAGGATGTACTGAGGCATGTTGTACTCAGCCATCGGCTCCAACACAAGGTACTGCAAGTGGGCAGGGCTCTTGGTGGGCCAGTAGTGGTGGCACTTTTCCTACAAATGCAAACAGTCAAAGGGTCGTGTAAAAAGGGTGTAACCTGATGTCGGTGTAATCCCTCATTCGTCCAGGAGTGTTCCATTGTAGAAAAAGATTCAGTTGTAGTCATCTGGACTCTGTTTTAGAAAAAACAAAACGTTTCAACTCTCATCCAAGAGTCATTGTCTCAATCAGAGACAAAAGTTCTCAGACTTGTTTCTCTGATTGAGAATGTACTCTTGGATGGAGAGTTGAAACGTTTTGTTTTTTCTAAAACAGAGTCAGATGATACAAACTGAATTTTTTTACAATGGTGTAACCTGATATTGAAAAGATGTGCAATTATATTTATGTTTACTTGGTTAGTAGACTTCCAACAACAGAAATTCATACTACTCACATACTACATAAACTAGCTGGAAATTATTTCAAATATTCAAATCTTGTCTGATTTACAATGGATGGAACTATGTTTTAACTGAGTTCGTGACCCAGGACCACTCCTCACGTCCCGTTCGACCCACTCTATTACCCGAATGCTCTCTTATAACCAGTCTAACACCTCAGTCCGCACCTTAACTCTGTTCTCTTGACCCTGCCTCCCTCGCCTGTAACTATTTTCTTCAGCAACCCAGTCTCTAAGAAGGGGGGGGAAAAGGGGTCGTGACCAGCTGGGAGACAGATTGTGAAGAACTCTGGAAGTCTCCCACCTTATCTTAGACCATCATTTCCCAGTCCATCAGTTCCGTCTGCAGTTTCAGCTTGCCTATGGATCACCATTATCAAAAATACTGTTTAATTCCACAATATTTTGGGTTCCATGATCCTTCGTAAATGAAAAGTCAATCATTGGTCTTACCTCATCTCCACTCACAACATATTTCTCAATCATCAGAAGTACCAACCTAGGCAGCATTTATCCATGGATAATATAAACTGTAAATGTTTGACTATATGAAGTTCTTATTGCTCTGTCTCATAACAGATTATGATATGGACTGTCCCTGAAATAAATGAATTTACATGTACACGTTTAGACAGGCCAGGTGCGCATCTTATTATTATTTTATAATTTATTTTTGAGGTGTTGGTCGTGGTGTGGTATATATTATATATTATAATATATATTTATATATATATATATCTATATTAATATTACTATATAATATACTATATATACTATATATAATATTATTAGAGTGTTCCTTCAAAATTAAAAAGTATAAGGAGTGATCCAATCTTCAACCTAATGTAGAAGCCTGTGCTAACAGTAGAGCTCTCCAGCAGGACATGTGTGGAGCTGTGGTCTTACCCGTCCCTATCTCTCTCAGTTTGGTTAGACATGACCACAATAGTGGAGTTGTGCTCCCAGAGCATCCTCCAGAAGTCATCTGTGGGTCTCAGCCAGGGGGCCCTGTGTAGCGATGTACGCCCTCTGCTGCCTGAGAGAGCATACACATTCTCATTCAGACAGTAGTAACAAGGACTATATTACTATATTGTTTTTCTCTTTGCAATAATGATGGAATTTCATGGCTGGCTGATGATAAATGGGAAAGTATATGTACATCTCATTACAAAACCACAAAGTCACATGTTTGGAGGGAATTCTGTTGGAAAAGTGCATCTCGCTTCTTTATAACCCCATGTCAAAGTGCCCATTACTCACGAGGGAAATGCAGACTGTTGGAGAGGATGTGGCAGCAGGGGGCTGAAATCAATAATGCACTGCAGACTGTTTTTGACATTGCCATCCCACTTAATTTTAGAAAAATGTACTTGGGCCTCAAATTCCTGCCATGGACACAATGAATGGATGCTTTTGGAGTGTACTTTGCGGCAGAGGCAATCACAAAGAAACGGATAACACAAACATCACAACGATCAAGGACTGGACTGACATTCAGACTTCTTTTGAAAATGGACAAATTTGACCGACATTGGACTCAATGGACTTTTTATTTTAACTTAACTATGCAGTGAATTTCTTTGTATTTATGTTTAGTTGAAATCTACTTGTTTGTCAGCTGTCAAGCAGGGTCTTCAATTCACACCTCCGGAGAGCTTCTCCCAAATCCCGGGGGAGGCTGGGACATTGAGTCCGAGTGGACCATGTTCTCGACCTCCATTGTCAATGCGGCTGCTCTGAGCTGTTGGTCGCAAGGTCTCAGGTGCCTTTGTCGCGGCGGCAACCCCCGAACCTAGTGGTGGACACCGGAAGTAAGGGATGCCGTCAGGCAGAAGAAGGAGGCCTATCAGGCTCTTTTGGCTTGTGGACTCCTAAGGCCGTTGACGGGTATCGGCGGGCCAGGCGTGCCGCAGCTCGTGCTGTCGCAGAGGCAAAAACCCGGGGCTGGGAGGAGTTCGGGGAGGCCCTGGAGGAGGACTATCGGTCGGCCCAAAGAATTCTGGCAAACCGTCCGGCGCCTCAGAGGGGGAAGCAGTGGCTCCACCAACACCGTTTACGGTGCGGGTGGGGACCTGCTGACCTCGACTGGGGATGTCGTTCTGACGGTGGAAGGAGTACTTTGAGGACCTCCTAAATCCCACTGTCACGTCTTCCGAAGAGGAAGTACAGACTGAGGACTCGGAGGCTGACTCATCTATCCCCAACCGAAGTCACTGAGGTTGTTGGCAAACTCCTCGGTGGCAGAGCTCCGGGGGTGGATGAGATACGCCCGAGTACCTAAAGTCTCTGGATGTTGCAGGACTGTCTTGGTTGACATGTCTCTGCAACATCGCGTGGCGGTCCGGGACAGTGCCTCTGGACTGGCAGACCGGGGTGGATGGTCCCTCTGTTCAAGAAGGGGGACCAGAGGGTGTGCTCCAACTATAGAGGGATCACACTCCTCAGCCTCCCTGGTAAGGTCTATTCCAGGGTACTGGAGAGGAGAATCCGACCGATAGTCGAACCTCGGATTCAGGAGGAGCAGAGTGGTTTTCGTCCTGGTCGTGGAACACTGGACCAGCTCTATACTCTCCATCGGGTGCTCGAGGGTTCATGGGAGTTTGCCCAACCTAGTCCACATGTGCTTTGTGGATCTGGAGAAGGCTTTCGACCGTGTCCCAAGGGGTGCCCTTTGGGGGAAGCTGTGGGAGTACGGGGTCCGGGGCCCTTTGCTCAGGGCTGTCCGGTCCCTGTATGACCGGAGTAGGAGCTGTGTTCGCATTGCCGGCAGTAAGTCAGATCTGTTCCCAGTGCGTGTTGGACTCCGCCAGGGCTGCCCTTTGTCACCGGTTCTGTTCATTGTTTTTTATGGACAGAATTTCTAGGCGCAGTCAGGGGGCGGAGGGGGTCCGGTTTGGAGAGCACAGGATCTCATTGCTGCTACTGTTTGCAGATGATGTTGTCCTGATGGCTCCATCAAACCTGGACCTGCAACATGCACTGGGACGGTTTGCAGCCGAGTGTGAAGCAGCCGGGATGAGAATCAGCACCTCCAAATCTGAGGCCTTGGTTCTCAACCGGAAAAAGGTGGCTTGCCCTCTCCAGGTGGGTGGAGTCCTTGCGTCCAAATGTGAGGAGTTCAAGTATCTCTGGGATCTTGTTCACGAGTGAGGGAAGGATTGAGCGTGAGATTGACAGGCGGATCGGTGCAGCGTCTGCAGTGATGCGGTCGCTGCATCAGACGTTGTGGTAAAGAAGGAGTTGAGTCGAAAGACAAAGCTCTTGATTTTCCGGTCAGTCTACGTTCCTACCCTCACCTATGGTCATGAGCTTTTGGTAGTGACCGAAAGGACAAGATCGCGGATACAAGCGGTCGAAATGAGTTTCCTCCGCAGGGTGGCTGGGCGCTCCCTTAGAGATAGGGTGAGGAGCTCAGTCACACGGGAGGAGCTCGGAGTAGAGCCGCTGCTCCTCCACGTCGAGAGGAGCCAGCTGAGGTGGCTCGGGCATCTGTTCCGGATGCCTCCTGGGCGCCTCCCTAGGGAGGTGTTTCGGGCATGTCCCACCGGGAGGAGGCCGCTGGGAAGACCCAGGACACGCTGGAGGGACTATGTCTCTCGGCTGACCTGGGAACGCCTCGGGATCCTCCCGGAGGAGTTGGAGGAAGTGGCTGGGGAAAAGGAAGTCTGGGAGTCCCTGCTTTGACTGCTGCCCCCGCGACCCGGCCCCGGATAAAGCGGAAGAAGATGGATGGATAGATGGTATTATCTTTTTGTATATAAATCTGAAAAACAAAAGGCTGGTGCACACAGTGTCTTTTACCAACACAAGTGTGCGGCCGTACCGCCGTCAGTTTACCCACCTCTGGGTTAGACTGAGCCACCTTCAGACCTCTGACTTCCGTGAACACCCCATTAAACAGCTTTTCTGTCTTTATGGTCCTTCTCTCTCTTTTGCAGGTCCAACAACTCTATATATTCGTTGTACCAATGTTTACACCCATAGTGTTGTCCTTCCTTTTCCCTCACAGTTGTTGAATAACACAACGACATAGCTTTTAATGAATTACAATTGCTTCTATGCTGTTACGATGCAGATTAAAAGTCATTGATGGACCTGTATCCATGGATGAAGCTGGCATTGATGTAGTCGGAGCCCTGCACTCCTCGGAGCGGTTGCAGACTCACGCGGCTGGGCTCAAATGGCAGGATGGTTGCCAGGCGGTTCTTGGATTTGTTGCATGGCAAACTGGCACTGATAAATGTGGAAGGGTTTACTGGACTGCTGCACAGCTTCTGAGAACAAACACAAAGAATACAGACAACCAACTTCTAACTATGATTGGCAAGGGTGGCCCGAGTGGCGTATCATCTTCACTTTTAAGAACATGTTTTGCTGTTGAACTTTTCTATGCTTTTAACCATGTTCTAATGGATTCACCTCACCAAAGGCTTGCTCAGAACTGCATTCAGAGTGATTCTTTTACTATGTTTGTGTCATCCTGTGAAGTGTTTGCAGTTTTGTCTCTCATATTCCCACCCAAGCCCCTGTACTTGGAGTGGTCACTATTCACAACACCGTTATACAGCGTTCGAGTTGTCCTTGGAGCTCATATTTTCCCAGTTTCGACTTGTAAATGATCTCTGCCCATCATAGCACCAGGCTAGCTCAGTGCTGGTGTCAGTACTTCCTGTCAGTCTGTCTAAGTCAGTCCAAAACTATAAGATCAGCCGTGAACAGGGAGTTGTGGTGATTGTGTCTGACATGTTAAAGACTGTACTCCATTTAACATTACAATGTTTATGTTTATTTTTAACGTCCAAAAGTGAATATTTTACATTGACTGTACATCTACACATTCTAAATACACATTTACGACTGAATGAATGAATGAAGCGAACAAACTTTATTTGCACTTTTGGTAATGGTAATACTATGACTTGGAGGCAGATACCATTTGTGAGAAAATACATTTGACATAAATAACATTTTACACTAAAATACCAGATTGTAAAGAGCAAAACAAAAGTCTCAGTGACACTTTACCTGATAATGTAGTAATTGCTACTATGCACCAAGAGAAAATTAAAAAAAACACAAACAATTGCTGGTGCCTGTTTTCATAAAACAGTGCAGAAAACAAAACTAAAAGATCAGCTTCTAAGTGGCATTAGTTAACCTGAACTACATGTGTAACATTTTACATTTCATCATCCAGAAAGTTGTTCTTAAAGTTTATAGCATTCTTTCATGGGTTTTCTAAAAACCAAAGCATCGATTTATGAGTAGAAGTCCAGCCATGCTTTCAGCGTTGGCATGATCCAGGTAATAAACTCAAAAAACACTCCAGTTTGGTGTGTTTTCAGTCAAGGTGACGGAGATGTCCGATCAGCTTGGACTGATAAGAAATCAGCCGCTTTCACGTCATCACGAACATAGCTTTTATTCACAGCCAGCCACAGTCCAGGAGCTCATTCTGACTCTTCTGAACGTACCTTTGAACACAGACGTCTGTAGATGCAGTTTTAAAAAGTAAACGCGCAAAAAACAAGGCGTGGCACTTCCGCGTAGAGTTGACAGAGAAGCGTCAGCCTTAACCCCGCCCCGTTCACGGCGGTCACCTGCTGCACTGTGTCTCCAGTGTAAACAGCGTAGCTCCGTGGCGTAAACGACACGCTTCAGACAGTTTTACTATGGCTTCTCCCATTGTGATGTAGTCATTTTTCTTCGGGATATTTTTCTCGGGATTTGATTGGCTAAAGATTCCCATTGCTTTTCTGCCAGGCTCAGGGGTGATTCTCAAACAGCCCCACGACGTACGCCGAAAAGTCACGCAGCAGATCCTCGTTATATGTATACATACTGTATAATATATATATATATATATACACACACACACACACACACACACACACACACACACACACTGTATGTATGTGTGTATATATATATATATATATATATATATTATTATTTTACATATTTATCCTAATAATAATATAACATAATTCTGAACAAATTATATTGTTTTTAGACCAAATAATTGTTGAATACCATGCCCCTCCTGGCTGATTGCCAGGAGGGGCGTCGCCCCATCGCCCATAATGGACCAGCTGCCACTGGACGTCACGCTATCCCAGCATGCACCACGAAACTCCTCACTGGCAGTGATGGCAGCAGGGTTTTTACTAACTGCGCCTACAGCAATTATCAAACTTTTTCGGCGTTTCAGAGATTGTGGACTATTTTTGCGCTCTGGAAGGGCAGAGAGACAGACTTCAACAGGATTGGCAAACCTCCAGATTGACATAGAAGAGGTTTTTTTTATACACTGATGTGCCTTTACCAAGAGCACCTCTTTTACAACTAGAATTCACGACTGCCTGGAGGTCCATGAAGTGTTCCTCTTTACCCTTTGTTCTCAGAGAAGAGGACCCCTTTAACTATACTGGCCCAGAGTGTCAAGGCGCTCAATGAAGCAAGAAATGTACTTGTCCATTGTTTTGGGTTTTTATTTTAAGAAAGATGTAACCATCTGATAATGATTCAAAAGCTTTATTTAGATTGTGAATTGGCAATTGTATCATGGATCTGAACTTTGAAGAGAAATGATCACAAATGTCTTTTAAAAAGAACACTTGAATAATCAATTGTTTAATATATAAAGTAAAGTATAGTTGAACCAATTATTTTCAGGTGTTCATTAAATTGACAAATGTATTTGTTTTCTGCCATGTACAAAAAACTTGTTTTCAATTCAATTTTGTAACCCCCAAAATTACAACAGCAGTTTCCTCGAAGGGCGACAGTGAGAACAGAAGAAACAAATCATTCTAAGGATCGTCGTTATATGTGCAGGGTTTATAATAAAGTGTATTTCTCACAAACATCTCCAGGGACACGTTTCAATCACTCCATTCATAATGTACTTTCTACTTTTCAGTCCGGTTCAAAAGTAGAAAGTACAGATCCCTAATTTCAAATGTAGTGAAGTAAAAGTCAAAAGTATCCTGAAATGGCAGATCATTTATTTTTTGTACTTAGTTATTTTCCACCATTGACTAAATACCAGAAAAACGCCTTTATTGCCTGAAGTGGTGTACTTTGCCTGCTTGAGGGAGACTGACCTTGAACTCCAGCTGCATGGCGCTGCAGGTGTGTCCGGCCTCCTGCTGGCTCAGTTTGTGCACGTACGAGGGGAGGCAGTGGGCCGGCACCTCCGTGTGGCCACAGGTGGCAGCCTCAAGGAGGGCGTCGTGGATGAACATATACTGCTCCTCGGTCTGGACCATGTAGTTCCTCTGAGCACGCATACAAGTCACATGACCATAGATGTCCACGGACTGCTGCTGCTTTATCCTCTCCAACATGGCGTCAATGGCAATGAAACACCCGGTCCGGCCCACTCCAGCGCTGCCATCAATCAAACACAGAGCTGCAGTTACTATTTCACCAAGGTCCTTTGTGAACAATACAGAAAATAAATAACTAACCAAAATGCAATATCTTTTCAAATGGCTTGAAATACAATACAATTTGAGTAGTTTTGACTACTTTAGATTTAGATTGAGTAGCTGTAACTAGTTTAAATTTAGCTCTGGCTTTAAGCACTTCTATGTAGCATTATTTGATATTCCCAACAGCAGCAACATTTAAAAAAAACAAAACTAAATGCAAGAAATAATGGGCCTTGTGATGACCGTTTTCTCAAAAATGTTTTGCAACTTTCACGATAACCCTCTTTGGGCCTGGATGGCCCACAGGCGTGTAGTAGCGCCTAACCCCTCCCTCCACAACATGAACACACTGTGTGTGTGTGTGTGTGTGTGCTTGTTTTATGTTTGTTTTTGTTGTTTTATGTTTAAAAAATAAATTTAAAAAAAAGAAAAAGTGTTTTTAACCCGTGCACTATCTTTAAGGGCAGCACAAGAACAAATGTGTTCATGAATGAGGCCCATTATTATTACTATACTCATATCCCTTGTGTACAGATTGTAATTGTTGATCTCTTCAAGCCTTTCACCACATTTGTTAAAAAATATGTTGCTGGATCGCCATTACCTTATCTTAAAACATGAATCTGTGTTAGTGGTGCCATTGTATCGATTATACACTGTCCAAAAAAAAAGAATGTCACTGCAGAAAAAAAAGTCACACGCTCTAATCTTTAATTCCAGCACCTATTCGCTGTGGCATCGTTTCAATAAGCTTCTGCATTATTAACAGATGTAATTCCCTCCAGCGTGTCATTGTTCCTCACACAGATCTTCAGCGTGTCTTTGCTCCTCACACAGATCTTCAGCGTGTCATTGCTCCTCACACAGATCTTCAGCGTGTCATTGTTCCTCACACAGATCTTCAGCGTGTCATTGTTCCTCACACAGACCTTTTGCTCCTCACACAGATCTTCAGCGTGTCATTGTCCTCACACAGATCTTCAGCGTGTCATTGTTCCTCACACAGATCTTCAGCGTGTCATTGTTCCTCACACAGATCTTTCAGCGTGTCTTTGTTCCTCACACAGATCTTCAGCGTGTCATTGCTCCTCACACAGATCTTCAGCGTGTCTTTGCTCCTCACACAGATCTTCAGCGTGTCTTTGCTCCTCACACAGATCTTCAGCGTGTCTTTGCTCCTCACACAGATCTTCAGCGTTGTCTCTTGCGTGGCAAGACTGACCACTGAAAAAAGCCTTCACTGCATCAATCAGGTTTAAATACCGTGTTGCAAGATAAACATGTCCACATGACACAAACAATGTGGACATCATGTCCAATGTTTAAATAAGTAAGAATAAATCAGAAAAAACATACTTTGGAGGTTCAACTCCAGCTTGCTTGATTACCGTTTGTTTAATGTCAAACAAAATTTAGACTTACGGTCTGGTCCATAAATATTGGTATTTTAAATTTTTTTAAGATTAAAAAATAATACATAACACAGAGAACAGAACCAGATAATAAAATGAAATTAAAAAAAATTACAAAAAGGCATCTACTGACATCTACTGGCCTCCCGATCTGAACCGAGCGGTGTTCAGTTATTGGACTTCTGTGCTAGTCACGGACTGTCCATAACGAACACCATGTTCAAGCACAAGGGGGTCCACCAGTGCACGTGGCACCAGGACACCCTAGGGCGGAGATCAATGATCGACTTTGTTGTTGTGTCATCTGACCCCCGACTTGTAGGACAACATCCTATGAACGGACGAGACAAAGATCAACTTGTACCAGAGTGATGAGAAGAGAACTACTCATGATCCAAAGCATACTCTACCACATCATCAGTGAAACATGGTGGTGGTGGTGGTGGTGGTGATTGGACATTAGAGTGGACGCACGCTCACTCCGTTGCTGCCAAAATTTATCTTGAAAAATACAGCTCTACCCACAAAATCCCAAGACACGATGTGCAAAAGATTAGCAAACACTGAAAACTCAAGACTGGTAACGAACCGGTAAGTAAACAAACAAAGCTGACGGTCCGCGGCTCCGGTGGAAAGCAGCCCGCCTCACAAGCTAACGAGGCTAACATGTCTAGCAGGCCCGACTCAGCTGCAGACAGCCCGATCCCCGCCGGTAAACAAAGCTCCGTCCCCGAAGTGGGATCTCCAAACTCGCACTTGTCGGAAGGAGGAGTGAAGATCACCTCATACCTATTGGCCATTATGATACGTGACGTTAAAAATAGAATGCCATTTTCAATGGTATCGCTAGTAGCGGAAGTGAAAAAGGCGGTTTGCGCGGGGTATATGAGTTTAAGTTGTGGTCACATGGCGATACATTTCTGTTGATTTGAAGAGACTGATGATAGTGATTTATTTGTTTTTGATATCAGACTTCATGTTGGCTGTCTGCTTTAGGACATAAACTCTCATCCACTCATTTGAGTGCCAAATGTGGGAGGGTGGATTTGTGGGGAAATGGAAAATACATATAGGGGGCATAGTGATCTGGGAAGGTGGTGTGTCCAGATCTTTTTGTGGGGATTGGAGCCAAGAGAAGCGGAGAGCTTCCGGAGGACCTTCATTAGGATGGACTTCGCTCCAACTTTTGATCATTCATACGATCAGTTTTTGGGTTCGGTGCATGTTTTTAGCATGAACCCCTTTTCTTTTCTTTCTTATCCATTCATCTGTTTCATGTTTTTGTAGTTCCTGTGTTTGTATGTTGTATTCAACCAGAGAGCCTTAAAGCCAATCTAATCTAAAATCAATCAAATTAACCCAATGGCAAAAAAATAATAATAATAATAATTAAAAGGTGGGAAAGAGAGGGTGGTTTTGTTTTGGCTGATGAAGAAAATATGTGTAAATCCATGTGAAGAACCACAAAGTCGCATGTTTGGAGGGAATTCTGTTAGAAAAGTGTGACAGCGGGCCATTTCCATGTGCTTTGGGACTGCCCTGTTGCTCAGAAATGTTGGACCGAAATCAGTAATGCGCTGCAGACTGTTTTTGACATTGCCATTCCATTCGATTTCAGAACTATGCATTTGGGCCTTAGAGCCCCTTCCATGGACAACAATCAATGGATATATTTGGAGCATGCTTTTGACAGCAGGGAAGGGGGCCATCACAAAAGAATGGGATGCACAAACTGTTCCTGCCTTTGGGGGCTGGACAGTCTTTATAATGTACATGTGGACATTTTTTATATAAAAAGTTTTATAAATTATTTTTGGAAAATGAGGGACTTTAAAAAAAAAAAAGAAACAGGGTGGTCATTGTGTGGGCATGTACGGCTGCCAAAGGAACTGGTTCCCTTGAATTCATTAATGATGGGACTGCTGAAAAAAGCAGCAGGATGAATTCTGCTTATATTCAGCCAAATGCTTCAGAACTCTTGGGGGACACTTCACAATGCAGATGAACAACGACCAATACTTGTGGACCTAACTATGTGGAGGAAAATGAAAATTATGAAATTGCTGCGCCCATCCTCTGGGATGCAGCCAAAGCAGTATTGAGAGGTGAAATTATTGCCATTGCCTTGGCAAAAAAAGAAATAAAGGGAGAAAATGATCTGTAAAACAAGCGATGATAGCGAGAGAACAGAATTGTCGGCTGATGGCCTCAAAGCTCAGACAGGCTTTGTCGGGCTGGAGTTGAATCAGAGGAGATTCATAATTTCTGTGTGGGGGCAGATATATAATGAGCCAGGACACTTATTTCTTGAGAATGTCTATGAAATCGAATCAGGAACACGTCACCAAAAGCCATGCTAGCGATGTTACACTGCAACTCTGCCCCATGCTTCCTTGTCTGCCCGCAAACTCCAGCTCTGATCCAGGTGCCGCTCTGGAGGAGACCAGGAGTGGGATGTGGTTTTGGAAGCTCGGCGGGAGATAACTGGTAACATTACAAAGGCAGATAGATTACCTGGGCAGAATTCTGCACTGGCTGGGCACTGTTACTCATTTCCAAGTAGGAACCAAACGAAAATGTCCAGGAAACACTGGAAATGAAAAAATAAAAATGTTCTTTCGGTGCCAACTTTTGGTTCCTTGGCTTTACATTTCTGTGCCAATGAGCAACCACAGCACAAACAAGCCATGCAGACCGTGCACACGACTGCGCCCTGCACACACGAATGGCACAAACAGTTTTGTGATTGTTGTGTCATGTTCAAACCAATCACAGTGCATCATCATACGTACCTGTAAACAGAGAGCTGAACAAACAGTGGGTGTGTTGTGCTTCATATTAAATCCACGTCCAGTCACAGTGGGCAAACAGCTATATGTTATAATATGATCTTAACTTTGTTAAATCGTGTGTGAGCATAATCTCACAGGAGACCTATGTAGTGTAGTCAAAATCCAGCATGAAGCGCCTTGCCAGAGTCCTTGTGAAGTTGTAGGCAAAACAAAAATATCTTCGCCCTATATGCCGTATATGAAGAAAACTTCTGCAATCAGCTCTGCGCTTCTCGTTTAAGCATTAGCTTTGTGTTATAACTTAACAGACATCATACAAGTATGTTTTAATCAGAATGGGTTTATTGCCATAGTCAATGAACTAAATTCACATAGGAACTTGTCTCGACATTAAGGTGCAACATAAAACACTGAGCAATAATAAAAACAACATATATGAAATGCAAATGGCATGCATTATGAAACAGTTTAAAATTACTAAAGTATAAAATAAAAATAGAAGTGGCAGGTGCTAAGAAGTGTTCATGAGTCCAACGGCAGAGGGAAAGAAACTGTTCTTGTGGCGGGAGGTTCTGGTCCGGATGGACCGTAGCCTCCTGCCTGAGGGGAGTGGTTCAAATAGTCCGAGATGAGCCCGATGAGGGTGGTGTCGTCCGCAAACTCAATTTTACGGAGTCATGGCTAGAGGTGCAGCAGTTTGTGTACAGAGAGAAGAGCAGAGGGGAAAGTACACAGCCCTGTGGAGCACCTGTGCTTATAGTCCCAGAGTCTGAGACATTCTTCCCCAGCCGCACGCACTGCCTCTGATCCGTCAGGAATTCAGTGCTCCCCCTGCAGGTGGAGTCGGGCACGTTGCGCTGGGAGAGCTTGTCCTGGAGCAGAGCAGGGAGGATGGTGTTGAATGCAGAGCTGAAGTCCACAAACAGGATCCTGGCGTAGGTTCCCGGGGAGTCCAGATGCTGCAAGATGAAGTGGAGTGGCCAGACAAACAGGATCCTGGCGTAGGTTCCCGGGGAGTCCAGATGCTGCAAGATGAAGTGGAGTGCCAGGTTGATGGCGTTGTCTACAGACCTGTTGGCTCTGTAGGGGGAACTGCAGGGGGTCCAGCAGGGGGTCCAGCAGGGAGGAGGTGAAGGACTTGAGGTGGGGCAAGACCAGGCGCTCAAATGACTTCATGACTACAGACGTCAGTGCCACAGGCCTATAGTCATTAAGCCCAGTCCAGGAATTACACGTTTTAAATGCTGGAAAAAACTGTTTTTGGCCCCTCATACACAAATACAGGCACTGAAAAAGGAAGAGTAAAAGATGCAGGTCCTAAATTCAAAGAATAAAAAACTGAATAACCAAGCCACAGCAGCCGAAAAGGAAGCCTCTGACTAGAAATTTCTGAGTGGACGCACCTCACACCGCTGCTGCAAAACGTGGTTTTAAAATCATTGTTTGACCCACCTAATCCCAAAGAACAAGGACGAGAGATGAGTAAACAAGGAAGACACAAGTCCAGTAGCGCCACAGGACCAAAACAGACAAAGCTGATGGCTCCATTGGAATACAGACCAAATGACAAGCTAACAAGGCTAATAAGGCTAATGAGGCTAACATGGCTAGCAAACCTGAGAGCCGCGCTCCCTCACCACCGGAGACGCAGGGTCCCGCCGGCCCAGATAAAGACTCTCGCGACTTCTTTGCATCAGAAGGGGGAGAGAGCGTAATTGGTCATCGGCTGTGGCTAAAGATGTCCGAAGTGCAGCATGCCATGGAGTCTCTGAGAACCGAGTTGTTAGCTACCATAGCTCCAACAATGTCTGAGGCAGTGGCCGCTAAACTGAAAGCAGAAGGAGTAGCCGGAGCACACATTGAGGAAGTCGAGCAGCCAGTCAGACAGTAAGGGCCGAGATGACAACATGAAAAATAAGCTCCTGGTCTTCCGGGTTATAGCGTCGCTTTGAGCTGATACACTTCTTGACGCTGCTGCAAAAATTGGCTTTAAAATCATCGTTTGACCCACCTAATCCTAAAGAGGAAGAAAAAAAGATGAGTGAGTAAGGAAAAAACAAGTATGGTAACACTACTGGACCAAAGCAAACAAAGCTGACGGCCCATGATCCCATTGGAAAATAGCCCGCACCAGAAGCTAACGAGGCTAACATGGCTAACGTGGTAAGCAAACCTGATGCAGAGAAACACAGTTCTTCCCCTCCAGAGACGCTAGGTCCCGCTGGCCTAGATGGAGATTCTCGCAACTTCTTTGCATCGGAAGGGGGAGAGAATGTGACGAATCATCAGTTATTGCTCATGATTTTTGTTTTGCTGTTTATTGTTTTACTGGGTTTGCTGGGGCCTGAACGTCTGGTCAGCGTTAGGAGAGGTCAAAGAGCAGGCCAAGGCGGGATCTGCCTTCATGTGAAGGAAGTTGGTATGAGCTCTAAAGACTGATGCATAACTAGGTTCTGGGTGACTCCAGATCTGACCATAGAGGAGCTCCCATGCAATGTCGGTGTGTCTGTATTAATTAATTAATGTTTAAGTGAACAAACACCTTTTAAAAGACAGAAGCTAGTGTCAACGAATTTTTCTTCTGCTACTCAACCACCTCAATCAACACCTTGAGAAACCACAGATTGGCGCCACGAACTCGGACGGAGTACAGCACGAGGTCTGTTTGTGTGTTTGAATGCTGGTTGTCCTGGGTGGCTGTCCCGCTTAACTTATTTGTGTGGGTCTTGTTGAGGTGGCGTAGAGGTGTAAATCTCGTCTAAATTGGGGATTATATTCGAGTTTTTGTCTATCACTGAGGCGAGACTTTGGTACGCGGAATCTGACCCAAGCGAGCTGGACCTTGGACCTACATTGTTAGACTTGTTGTATCCGGGTGAAGGTATACTGTCGAGCCAAGAAGTGAGTAGAGTTTGATTAAAGATAAAGACATTTTGAATATTGGTAGAATAAGGGCTTTGAGTTTTTGTGTAATACTGAGGCGTGGTTTAATGCGCGAATCTTGACCCAAGCGAGCTAGACCGCTTGGCCTAGGTTGCACGCTGTTAGACTTGTTGTATCCGGGTGATGGTGTACTGCCCCGCCTAGACGCAATTAGAGCAATTGTTCCTGTGAGTGCAGGATTTTGGGGCTCTTCCTCCCTCTGCTCGGATGTGTGCTGACTTGGTCGTCATGGCAACCTGGCAAGAGGGGCTATAGTGGGAGTACAGTATAGAGTTAAGTGAAGAGAAAAAGAGTAATTGAAATTATAGTTGAAGTTAGTGTTTGCCCGACAAAGAAGAAGAAATAGAAGAAAAAGATGCCCCGGGGTATGACCTCTGGAATGGGTCTTTGTGTTTAGTTGTAACGTTACAGTAAAAGCTGGTGAAGTTAATGCTTTATTGATCCCATTGCAATGGGTTTTTGAGTTACTCTTGTTTAGATGGTAGATTGTTTGTTTTTTTGTTTTAATGTGTGTTTGAATCCAGTGAGTTTGGGATTTCTACTTTTGAGGCTGACCCTCAGGAACCCATGGTTGTTTTGGGAGTTTTGGGAGTTGTGTTCATCACAAGACATCAGTTTGGGGGCGGAGCCATTGGCTCCTATGTGTGTGAGATAGAGAAGGTCGGGGGAAGGTGCGACGGATAAGTGTGCTGAGAAGGGGGGAGGCAATCTCCTCCTATGTTGTTACAGGCGTGGTGTCAGTTTTGTTATAGATGAAATAAAAAAGAGGGGAGATCTCTTGAAACAATTGAAAGACAATAAATAACTAGAAGATAAACAAATAGACATATATATAAAGAGAAATCGATGCATGAATAAAAAATACAGTGAAGTGAATAATTAATCATGGTATTAAAAAAGATAGGTTATTGTATAATTAAATAAACTGTAATTCATGATGGAAATGATTAAATTATAATGGGTTGAAATGACCTCCTTTCATCTCTTTCTTCATTGTGGCATACGAGGCCGGGTGTGAAGCAGGAGAGAAACAGGAGACGGAGCAGCTGACAACACAGTGCAGAGCATCGACTTGATAAAGCGAATGTATTTATCCACAAACTCTTTTATTAAGACACTGTGTAGAAACACACATTATTATGACAGGCTTTTGTTATGCAAGGACTTGGCAATGACTGATTGTTTGGGTTCCACAATATAAGAAATATTTTCACAATGAAGAACCTAACCATTTTTAGTGGTCTACTGCGTGTCCTGAGAACTTTTATCTTTTACTTTTAATTGGATAATATATATTTTTGATTTTTGTTGGCATTGGCCACCACTTTTTCACATCCCCTGAAGTTGGCAAATAGTTCTCTTTGGGATTTATCAAGCAGTTGTATAGTCCTTGTTGATTGAGAGAAAACGCAAAGGTCCCACCAAAAAAAATAATTAAATAAATAATCAAAATAGTATAATGGCGACAATGAGATTGATTACTCCAATGGATGTGGTACAGAAAAACAACCCTCTTGTTAGAAATATCTGTGGGCAAAACATAGCACAGACATTGGACTAGTAAAATCGGCCTAATCAGTGAAAGTTGAACTTAGACCGGGGTGCAAACCTCCCAGGAAAAATCAGTAGCCATTAAAGGAGGAGGTAATTAAAGGAATTGAACCACAAATTGGAGGACTTTTGAAAGCAGGGGTACTGAAGATCATGCAGAACCCACAAAGTAACACACCGTTGTTACCATTACTAAACCCAGATGAAACATATCGCATGGTACATGATTTGAGAGTACTTGCGGACATGCTCGTCATACACTGTTGGCCCAGATACCCAAATTATAAAATTGTTGCAAGCCATAATGAAGCCCAAAGAGATGGCGATAGCTAAATGTTCTGCACATAAAAATGATGTGTCGAGAGAAGTCACACAAGGTAACAGAGACAAAAGTTGTGACGTTTGCAAAAAAAGGAGCAAAGGTTCTCCTAGTCACACACGAGGTAAATTTGGAAGACAAAATGACATTTAGAGATGTGATTTTGATACACAATTGATTGATAAACAATTTTGGCGAGACCGTGGGGCTTCACAATATTTGACAGGTGTCTGGGGGAATCATGAGGGGTTGATTGTGGCTCCTCCAGACCTATTGGGTCTAATTATTCATGAAGCACATGGGTTAGCGCATGTTGCAAAGGGGGAGGTTAAGAGAAGAATTATAAAAGAATATGGCGCTTTGGTCACCATATTTACTTGAATGAATCGACCATGTCATAGGCAGATGTGTGATTTGCTTGAGAGTTTTAGTTCCTCCGGGATACATTCCGACTCCAACGGGGCCCATGCGTGAGCTAGTTATGGATTATGTTGATATGATTAAACCAGTGGGGGGGTAAAAAGATATATGCTGGTTGTGGTCGGTTTTCACGTTGCATTGAGGCCTGTCCAACCAAACGTAAAAAACGCACTATCTGTTGCCAGTTTTTTGTGTAGAGAAGTCATAAGTAGGTGGAGCCTTCTAGACAAGATCTATTCAGATAAGACGAAGAGTTTGTGACTAAAACTGGATAGAATTTGGTAAGAATTTGTGGATAAAACTGCTAGATTGATTTGAAAGAAATTGGGAATTAATCAGAGATTTGGATCGGTTTAGAAACGACAAGCACAAGGAATATGTGAGAAAATGAATGGCGCTTTGAAAAATTGCATTGTTCAAATTTGCCAGGTTTTGAACTGAGTGGAAGCGCTGATTTGATGGCTGTCTTTTAAGAGAGCTTTGCAATTTGCGAATGACACCACATGAGTTTGGTGATGGGTAGACATATGACAACTACGAGTTTGCGTGCTAGTGGAAAGGGCCCTAGTTTAACGCTATTAGAGGACGAGATGCAAGTGTATGTTAAATATATGGTGGCGCTTCATAAGAAATAATCAACAGATGTTGCAGAGAGGTTAAAGGATCTCCTTTGTGGTATAATTTGTCACATTGTGTGAAGGTCCCAAAAGTAGGGACACCACACACCAGGGGTCAAAATGAAGAGGACTCAAATGACCATGCAGAGGAAAGTGTGGCAAAAAGATCTCCCAACAAGGAGACAGAAAGAGAGTTTGACCCTGTCAAGGACATTCATGATGAGTTTGTACATGCTTCTGCTGATGCTGGAGAGGACTCTTCAGACAATGAAGAACAGAGATTCAGAGATGTTGAGTTGCAATATCTCCAAGGGATAACAGAGTCAGACTCTAGAGATTGTGAACCAGCAGATACCTCAGAGAGAGGTAACCTTACGCCAGGAGAACCTGAAGGCACAGTCAGAGAAAGAAGCCCAAGACCAGTCCGGAAAGGAAGAAAACCAGAGCGATACGGTACGATACGATACTGTGGAGAAGAAAGTAGCTGTTGCATTGGAACAGAAACAAATCTCTCTATGTCGGAAAATACATGTGACACTAGTGCACCAAGCATAACTACAAAGGTGTCTCAGGCAGCTTAAACTGATGAAGTTGAATCTGTGGAAAACTGAAGAGTACGAAAGATGGAGCCACCAGCGTGGGGAATGTTAGTTCGGGTTGGGGTCACATGGCGATACACTTCTGTTAATTTGAAGAGACTGACATTATTTATTTGTTTTAAACATCAGACTTTATGCCCATTGGTGGCTGTCTACTTTTATGTAAACTTTGTGACTAAACACATCTACTCATTAATGTGTCAAATGTGGGGCATTGGATTTGTGGGAAATTGGAAAATACTTGCAGAATGCAGCAGGGGGACGTGGTGAGTTAATGAGGTCAAATATCCAGTTCTTTTTGAGGACTGGAGTCAGGAGTGCCTGGGGAGTTTTTTAGGGGGGCCTTCATTAGGATTGGACTTCCCTTCCTTTTGCAATCTTTTTCTTGATCAGGTTTTGGGTTCTAAGCATGTTTCCAGCATGAACCTTTTTGTTTTCTTTTTTACCCTTTCAGCTGTTTTGTGCTCCCATGGTTCTTGTGTATGTTTGTTGTTTCCGACCAGAGAGATTAAAAATATTCAAGAGTTATTAATGGTACGATTAATACAACCAACCCAATGGCATCAGAAGTGTTACAAGTAGCATCCTTCAATGTGAATGGCATACTGAACCCAATAAATCACAAATTTTAACAAAAATTAAAAAAGAAATAGACATTGTATATTTACAAGAGACACATTTGAATGACACTAAACATCAAACACTAATAAAATTCTGTTATCAAAAAAACTATTATTCATCATACAGAGACGAAATTTTGATTTCAAACCAAATAGTTTTCTAACAGAATGTTGACTATGAGGATAAAGAAGGCAGATATGTACTGGTTAAGGGGGAAATTAATGGAAAGGGTTTCACTCTTTTAAATGTGTATACTCCACCAGGGGGCGATATCACTTTCTATGCTGATGTCATGGACCTGATTGTGAACCACTCTGAGGGAACCCTAATTGGTGGCGGCGATTGGAATCTTCGCATTCAGCCTACACTGGACGTGACGAACTCAAGAGGCACTGGAGGAACAAAAAATAAGAAGTTCTGTATCTTACTGAAGAGATTGTCATATGGAGGGAAATGAACCCTAGGGCACGCCAGTATACCCGTTTTTCGAATCCAAATACACTCTATTCCAGAATAGACTACTTTTTCATTCTCAATAAAGACAGATCTAAAATCACTGAAGCAGATATAAGCACAATAGACCTACATGCTCCTATCTACATTTCTGTAGATTTAGTGGAAAGACAAAAAAACACACGTCGGAGGTTCAATGCCAGCCTGCTTAATGACCATTTGTTTAAAGAAAAAATGTCCAACAACATTAAGACTTATCTGGAGGAAAATGATACTAGGGAAATTTCTCCGCCCATCCTTTGGGATGCTTCCAAAGCATTCTTGAAAGGACAAATTATAGCCATAGTCTCTGAATAAAAGAAACAAAGGGAGAAAAAGCTAAGTGATCTGCAAGAAAAATTTAAATTGTTGGAGAAAAACCATGAAAAAAAGGTGTGTCCTATAATGATACAAGAAATTATAACGATAACAGGAGACATTAATGATCTGACTTCACATGAAATAGTAAAAAAATGCTCTTTACCAAACAAAGATATTATGAGAGTGGATCAACATTTTCTATATTACTATCTAGGAAACTTAAAAAATAACAATTTGAAAGAACAATTTTTTAAAAACGGGACAGGCAAAATGATGTAATCCTAACCAAACAAGAGCAAATTCAATCAGCATTTGAATCCTTTTATAAAAAACTCTTTTTAAACATTCCAAATGATAAAGAAGATGATATAAATTCCATTCTGGATATTCTCAATTTACTTGTCATGTCAGAGCTGAAATTACAGTTTTGGAAATAGAAGGCGAAATCAAAAGATTAAACAAACTTAAAAAAATTAAATCTCCGGGGAATGATGGGTTCACCTCAGAAGGACCGACTGGATTGTGCCTCAAATAGACCCATTTCTATTCTGAATTTGGACTATCATATATACACCTCAATTATGTCCAAAAGAATGGAACAAATACTCCCAATCTTAATCCACAATGCTCAAACAGGATTTATTACCAAACCACAAACACAAGACAACATAAAATGATCCTTACACATAATGAGCCAAGTACAAAAACAACAAAACAAAGCTGTGATCGTTAGTTTGGACACTGAGAAGGCTTTTGATTCTGTTAGCTGGCCATATTTATTTAAAGTGCTAAACAAATTTCAAATCGACAATTTGATTGTAAAAAAAATATTGGGGCTCTTTACGATGGTCCAACATCAAGAATTAAAATCAATGGTCATCTGACAGATCCACTGACTCTGGAAAGGGGGGTTAGGCAGGGCTGTGCCTAGTCTCCCCTCCTGTTTGCTTTGCATTTGGAACCATTGGCCCAATTTGTTAAACAAACAAAAACAATTCACGGTGTTACAATTGATGGGACGGAACATAAAATTCCCTGCTGCAGATGATGTTCTATTGTATTTGACCAAACCAGACATTTCCATAACTAATGTAATGCATTTTCTTCAAGAAGTTGGTCCAATGTCTGGATACAAATTAAATGTACAAAAACTGAAATTCTCTGATTGGCGCCGCTCTGACCTTTCTAAAGACTCACCCATTTAAATGGCAAACGGAATCCCTAAAATATTTAGGTGTGGTAGTCCAAAGAGACCTAACAACCATAATAGAGAAAAAAGATGTCCCTCTTTTTAAGACCATCAAAAAAGATCTTGAAGAATGGAACCTTATCCCATACTTAAGTCTAAATCAAAGGATTGAAACGATAAAAATGTATGTTTTGCACAGGTTTCTCTATCTGTTCCAGACTCTTCCGGTTTCCATCCCCAACCGGCTGTTTGATGAGTGGAATAAAGCAATCTCAAGATTTGTGTGGCAAGGCAAGAAACCCCAAATCCGATTCAAAACTTTACAATTATTATTTTCTTTTTCCTAAGTTATCCGTTTTTATTATTATACTGTGCCTAATCTACTTCTGTACCCTTTGATGCTACACAGGAATTTCCCTATTGTGGGACAAATTAAAATGATCTTATCTTCTTAAAAAATACAAACTAAACAAAGATATTGAAATCTTAAACTGTTTGGCTTATGACCAAGGTTTTGTACCAAATAGAACTGATTGAAGATTCAGGGTCTGGATTACAAAAGGTATAAAGGTTTTTCACCAGATTGTAAAAATGAAAAGCTTTGACTTGTTGAAGGAATCCTTTGGCTTGGAGAAGCAGGACTTTTATAGATTTTTTACAAATAAGTCGTTATTATAACCAACAAATTAAACAAGGCCTTGACCCTTGTAGCCCTCTGACTGAGATGTTTATCAAGTCTCATAAATCGGAACTTTCAAGGGGAATTGTCTAAATTATATCAATGCATTTCTAATCTGGACAGCTACTCTACTAAATATATTAAAAACAAGTGGGAAAGAGAGAGTGGTCTTGTTTTGACAGACAAAGCGTGGAAAGATGTTTTTACATCCCTGTGGAGAACTACAAAATCATATGTTTGGAGAGAGTTTTGTTGGAAGAATGTGCCATGTTTTTTCATAACACCATGTCAAAGTGCCCATTATTCACAGGGAAATAAGACTGTTGGAGAAATTGTGGCAGAAGGAGGCAAACCAGTATCACATATTCTGGGACTGTCCTGTTGTTCAAAAGTTTTGGAATGAAATTAAGGATGCACTACAAACAGTTTTTGACATTGCCATTCCACTTTATTTTTGGATGTGCTTGGGCCTGAGGACTCCTGCCTTGGACACAATAAACAGTTGCCTCTGGAACATACATACATGTGTAGCCTTATTTTTTCCCCCCATTTTACTGTTACTCGCAGTTTCATAGTGCAAAATATCGCAGGATTTGATAGTGCTCCCGCGAGAGTTCCTGCTGGACTCTCTGGGCTCATTTCCTTGATTAGGCTAGCTCCCCACTCGAGTGGGTATGTGTGTGCGGGTGAGGCAAATAGGAGCTGCTACTCAGGTACGCGTTTTTAACAGTTTAACACCTATTTTGAGGTCACTTAAAACTTTTCTGATGCTCTCAACTTTTAGGTGCCTCTACCAACTGATGCAACATCACATTGTCAACTGTGAGCTTGTAAAACTAGAGGAGAACTTGGTGAGTTCAATCATTTGTTTTGTTACTGGAGCTAGATGGCTATCTCTAGCCTCCAGTGGAATTAGTTCACGTGTTTGTACATTAATGTATTTATGATTGTGATTTTAACCTGTGTATTTAGTGCTATAGCAATTTAATATAATATTGTATTGCACTTTATTTGTGAACTTTGGCTACAGGCTGATAGTCAAATTGCTGAAACTCCTTATTGAAGCTAATTAGCTGCTGAATTTAATATGCACATATGCATTGTATGATTTATGGTGCAGAACTTATTGGGATTGAATCATTTGAAATTTGTACATGTACTGAGATTTATACTATGAATATTTACTGTTGGTCCTGTCTCATGCAGACCAGGTCCCATTCCATTTCATCCAATTATCCAAACATCTGTCTTCATCTCTTCATCCACCCATCCGGTGGTTCTGAACTTTTGATGGCAAGCTGCCTAGTGCGGTAGGAGGCGCAGTTGCCTACTCCACTCACACTACACCTTATTCTGCTACCAAAGAACTCTGGAACTTTCCTGTATACAATCATTAATTATTCACATGGGCAACAAACGATAACATCGATTAACTTTGGATATACAACTCCTTCCAATATCCCTTGTATGTATCCCCAATATAACACATCCTGCCTCTCCACCTCCCTCCATGAGCCGAATTATCTTCTGGTATTAGCCAACTTCTCTAAAAAAAAAAAAAAAACTGTATTGGTATATGCTACATAAGTGACGAGCTAGCCAGGAGCGATTTGGAAGTGTTTAATTCACACTGGGTCCAATTTTGGTCATTTTTTTTAATATTTCAAAATGGATGTGTTTTTGACATTGGGGATATAAATACCAAACTGTGTATTAGTTGAAGGTATATGTGATTCAGGAACTGTAGACGTGGAAGAGGCAGCAGAATTAATAGAACCGAAATAATATCTCTGGGGTGCATGGTGGCAGAACGGTTAGAGCTCTCATCTCCAAGAAGGAAATGGGTTTGATTTCTGGGCGAACATCACATCACATGATCTCTCCCTGGGTGGAGTCTGCATGTCCTCCGCGTGTTACGTGGGTCTCTCGGGTAGGTTCTCTCCGGGTTCTCCGGCTTCCTCCCACCGTCCAAAGACATGCATGTGTTAGGTAAATTGGCAACTGTAAATTGGCCCTAGTGAATGAGTGTGAGAGTGAATGGTTGTCTGTTTGTCTATGTCTCTGTGTTAACCCTGCAACGAGTTGGACACTGTCCAGGGTGTACCCCGCCTAAGGCCCAAAGGCACTGGGATAGGCTCCAGTCATCCGCGACCCCTAATGGGAACAACCGGTAGAAAATGAATGAATGAAATAATATCTGATTAGGCGTCAGAATTTGATGGGTCTCTTATTATTGAGTTTAGTAGTGGTGTTGCTATTGCTAATTTGCAAAACCCTTCGCATGAAATAAGATTTTGGTTCGAGCAGAAAGAAGGCTACCACCAACATGCAGTTTGTCAGGCTTGATAAAGGAGAAGCTGAAGGAGCAATCGCTGCTTTAACCAGCATCACACAGCAGCTGGCAGAACAACTTGCCGACGTGCAGCGACAGTTGGCTTTGTTAACGGCTAAAAATACTAGTCAACCTTCGACTAACTCTTGTCCCAAGACTCACTACAGCAGGAGGCCTGTATCCAAACAGCCCACACCTACCCAACGCAAACCTGGGTACTGCTTCAGGTGTGGTAAAAATGGCCATATTCGCCCCCAGTGCCAAAATGAACCCAACTCTGCTCTGGTTGCCCCCCCAAAAAAGAGATAATTTTCCCAGAGACAACAAGCCACCTCCAATTATGATTTGTTGAACTAGACGAGGTTCCTGTTGTGCGACAAATGGGAACCAGGAGGGGCCAAACTTGTCCCAAGAGTAAAGAAAAGACTGTGCAGCGTGCAAAAATGAATGAAGTAAACACCACAACACCCACAAGATTACCCAAGGGACTCATCAGGTCAAGGTGTGCTGCTGTAATTGAGATAGCTGGACATACCTCCAATTGCCTCCTTGATACGGATTCACAGGTGACGACCATTCCAGTGTCCTTTTATGATCAACGCATGAGTGACCTCCCTGTGAAACCTCTAACCAACTTATTTCAGGTGGAAGGCGCAGCTGGGTAGTCAGTGCCATATCTGGGATATGTGGAGCTGAACGTCACTTTTCCCCAGGACTTTTTGGGAGCAGAAAGTATTGTGCTAACGCTTGCCCTTGTCATCCCAGATGCTGGAATGTCCATCTCCAGGGCTCATCGGAATGAACACCCTTGAACTTCTGTATGAGCAATATTACAACAGCTGTCAGTCAACCTTCCAGCCCAGTGCCCAGTGCCCAGTGCCCAGTGCCCAGGGGCATTGCACTGTTCTGAAGCTCTTGCAGTTGAGGCATTGGCAAAGTCAAGTGGGAAATGCTGGATCTGTGCATTTGCTTAGCCAAACTCTAGTCGTCATCTCTGCTGGCCAGACCATCGTCCTGGAGGGCACTGCCAGAATAAACGGGCCGGCTGTAGACAAGTGGGCCATCATCAAACATCCTGCCTTATCACTTTCCCACACCATTCACCATACAAAGTTCCAGTCATCATGAATGAGTCGAAGCAAGATGTTTTTATTCCACCATTGACCATCACCAACTATTCTGTCACAACAAGTTATCACCAAAGATCTTGACCACAAGATTCCTTTGCAGTTCAACTTTGGAGAAACCTTCATCCTGCCGGAGTGGAAAGAGCGCTTAAACACCAAGCTCCACACCATGTCTGAAGTTTTCTCTTAGCATGAGATGGATTTTGGATGTACAGATAAAGTGAAACATCACTTCAAACTCCATGACCAGAGTCCTTTCAAACAGAGAGCGAGACCCATTCATCCTCAAGATCTGGAGGCGTTTCGCAAGCACCTACAGGATCTAATGGAAGCAGGGGTCATAAGGGAGGCTGACTCGCCATTTTCATCTCCGATCGTGGTGGTCCAGAAGAAGAATGGTGATATGAGGCTATGTGTTGACTACAGATAGCTAAATCTACAGACTGGGAAAGACGCGTATGCACTCCCAAACCTGAAAGACTCAAAGCCTTGACTGGATCCAAGTGGTTCTCTGTCCTGGACTTAAAATCTGGATACTACCAGATCGAAATGGCGGAAGAGGATGAAGCAAAAACTGCTTTTGTCCCACTTCTTGGGTTTTGGGAATGGAACCGCATGCCGCAGGGAGTCGCAAATGCCCCAAGCACGTTCCAGCGGTTAGTGGAGCGATGCATGGCTGATCTTCATCTAAAAGAGGTGCTTGTTTTCATGGCAACATTGTCTTCCCTGGCACGCTTGAAGAGAATGAAGCCTGCTTGCTACGGGTGCTGACTTGTCTGAAAGAATTTGGATTAAAACTGTCACCCAGCAAGTGTAAGTTCTTCCAGTCCTCGTTATCTTGGACATGTTGTATCTGAGAAAGGAGTTTCTAAAATTCTGGCCAGTCCCCTGCCACCTGAAGGAGTTGCGATCTTTTCTGGGTTTTGCTGGATACTACAGACGATTCATTAAAGACTACGCTGCTATTGTGACACCATTGAACTTGCTTACCCGTGGCTATACTCCTGTTCGTTGCTCCACTAAGGTGAAGAACCCTGGTGGGAAGTATTTAGTCCTAGGAACAGTCCTTTGGTGAGAAATGGACAAGTCACCAGCAGACTGCATTTGAGACCATCATAGCCATGTTGACATCTGCATTATCCTTGGTTTTGCTGACCCCAAACTACCTTACATTTTACACACCGATGCAAGCACCATGGTGTTGGGAGCTGTTCTCTACCAAGAGAAGGAGGGTAGGCTGCGTGTCATTGCTTACGCAAGCCTGGGCTTGTCACTGAGTGAGACGAGGTTTCCAGCTCATAAACTTGAGTTCCTGGCACTGAAGTGGAGTACTGTGGAGAAATTTCACAGCTATCTTTATGGTGCTTCACCGTTGTAACAACAAGCCTCTCACCTACGTTCTCACTTTGGCCAAGCTAGATGCCACAAGCCATCGGTGGTTAGCTGCCTTATCTACTTACTCATTCAAACTGCAATACCGTGCTGGGAACCACAACCTAGATGCTGATGCTCTGTCAAGACACTCATGATGATCCTCCCGGAGACCATTCCTGACATGAATATGACTTAACAGTCTGACCAAACAGCTTTGCGAGGCTGGTGAGATAGGGGAAATATCTTCAGAAGTTGTCGATGCCATCTGCCAGAACAGTCTAGTGAGAATCTACACACCCCTTGGTCCTGGTCAAGCTACGTCGACACTGGCCAAGTCTCTTACTGCTACAGTTAACACCCTGCCTGACGCCTTCACCGGGGAGTTCCATGGCCTACCAGTCATTCCAGCTCTGTCTCACACCGATCTTCAAGAACAGCAGTGAGCGGACCCTGCCATTTGTGAGGTTTATCCACCAGTTCGAGATGGGTGAGAAAGTGCCACCCACAGCCCGTGACGAACTGCCAGAACTTCCTCTGCTGTTGCGAGAGTGGAACAGGTTGGAGTTGGAAGATGGAATTATTTACCGTAGTTTATGACGATAAACTTCTGTTACAGTTGGTCCTTCCACCAGCCCTGCGTCCCACTGTTTTAAAAAGCCTGCATCATGACATGGGCCACATGGCGATTGAGAGAACGCTCGACCTGGTGCGCCAACGATTCTTCTGGCTCAAGATGGCAGCTGAAGTGGAGAACACTATCAATAATTGTGGCAGATGTGTGAGGCACAAGACACGAGTGGAGAAAGTTAATCCTCTAGTCAACATAAAAACAAGTAGCCCACTTGAACGCATAGATTTTCTCACACTCAAACAAGACAGTAGTAACACAAAGGACATTTTAGTTCACACAGATCACTTCAAATATGCAGTTGCCATCCCCACTGTCAACCAGAAGGCCCAAACTGTTGCAAAATGCCTTTGGAATGATTTCATGGCGCATTATGGGATTCCAGAAGGCATCCACTCAGACCAAGGTCTAGATTTTGTGTCCAAACTCAAAGAACTGTGTGAAGTTACCGGCATTATGAAAAGCAGAACCACTCCGTACCACCCACGGGGAAATCCGCACTCAAGAATGCAGCAAGGAACAAGGCTTTGATAGGAGAATAACACCATAAAGTGTGGAGATTGGCGACAGAGTTCTTGTCCGCCAAGGCTGCCTGCGGGGAAAGCACAAGCTGGAGGACAAATGGGAATAAAGGGTATATAAAGTCATCAAGCGTGCTGGGGAGTTGCCTGTTTAATTCAATTAAATTACATTTATTTTTGTAACGGCCAAAATCACAACAGTAGTTACCTCAAGGGCAACTACTAAATAAACAATGTTCATAGGGACTTGGAAATGTCCCAGCATCCTGTGTCCTTATACAGATGTCCCAAGCTCCCCTGTCCTTGGACCCTCCTTCTCGGCTAGGAGAAACTACCAAACCTCTTTGGGAAAAAGTAGAAACCTGTAGGAGTTCCACAGTGAAGGAGAGATCCGACTCCCTCGGACGGACAGGAGGACGCGCCTCAATTTGCAGATAGAAGGTGGAGCTAGACCCACTCAGGAGGAGAACCAATTCTTCGAGGCCGATGAAGAACCGTTCATATGGAGTAGAGACCGTTTCTCCAGGCAGTTGAGGAGCATCTGGATCCACAGGTCCTCGATGTGCCTGCTCCACTCCCGTCGGGGAAAGTGGGAGAAAAAGAAGGAAAAGCAACGAAAAAAAAATTGCAAGTGAAATTAAATATTTAAATATTGTTTGATAGAAAAGTAGTAAGAAGCAGAGGATAGTGCTCAAGCTGCCATACTTCCCCCAGTATAGTTGCTCCTAGGGCAGCATAGCTGGGAACTGTATGTTTTTATTTCTGTTCCTAACTGGCCTGACCATAAGCCATTTCAAAGAGGAACGTTTTAAGCCTGGTCTTAAATGAAGAGACTGTGTCGGCCTCTTTAACATGGACAGGAAGCTGATTCCACGACACAGGAGCTATAGTAGCTAAACGCTCTAAACTCCTACTGTGCTTTTAGAGACTCTTGGGACCACCAGAAGTCCAGCATTTTGAGAGCGAAGTGCTCTGTTTGGATGATAAGGTCACTATAGCATCTTTGAGGTCGGATGGGGCCAGGTCATTTATGGCTTTGTAAGTCAGGAGGAGGAGTTTGAATTTGATTCTAAACTCGACAGGGAGCCAGTGAAGAGACTCGAGCACCGGCGTAATGTGCTCTCTTCTTTTAGTTCCTGTTAGTAATCTTGCTGCTGCATTTTGAACCAGTTGAAAGCTTTTTATGGAGCTTTTAGGGCACACTGCGGGCAGGGAGTTACAGTAGTGTAATCTAGATGTTACAAACGCATGGACAAGTTTTTCAGCATCACTTTTAGGACAAGATTTTTTTGATTTTGGGCTATATTACGCAGATGGAAATTGTTTTTTAATAGGCTTTTAATAGTTTTTTAATGTTTTACAGGCTTGATTTATGTGTGTTTTGAATGAGAGCTCTTGGCCAAATAAGACTCCAAGGTTCCTTACAGTGGAGCTGGAGGCCACACTGACGTTGTCCAGTGGGACTATCTGCTCAGATAAAGCGAGTCGTAGATGATAAGGGCCTAGTACGATGACCTCGGTTTTTTCAGGGTTAAGAAGCAGATAATTAAGTGTCATCCAGGTTTTTATATCCTTCAAACAAGCACCAAGTCTGTCTGCTTGATCGGTCTGATCGGGTTTTATTGATAAATACAGCTGTGTGTCATCAGGATTGAGACCAGTCCATTGTCAGCAGCTAATAACAAATCATTTGTGACTTTAACTAGTGAAGTTTCAGTGCTGTGGTGGGCTTTAAACCCTGACTAGAAAATTTCGAATAAGTTATTGTCCTGTAGATGGCGACAAAGCTGTTTAACGACAACTCTTTCAAGGGTTTTAGAGACAAAGGGTCGATTTTAAATAGGTCTGTAGTTTATCATCTGGTCAGGATTAAGATTAGGCTTTTTCAGAAGCGGTTTAATGACTGCATGTTTGAAGGACTGTGGAACATAACCACTTTCTAATGAAGTATTTATTATATTAAGAATAGAATCTATAATTAGGGGGAGAGTGTCTTTGAGGAGTCTGCTTGGAATCGGGTCTAGAATACAAGATGACGTTTTAGATGACATAATGGCTGACGTTATCTCTGCTTGATCAACAGCAGTGAACCTTTCTAGTGTTACTGATGGATTTATATGGGACGCTAGTTTTACAGCTTGGGCTTGTTCAGGGCTAATAGTGGGAGTAGTTTCATCTAATTTATCTCTGATTGTTTTTATATTATTGTTAAAAAATAGAAGAAAATCATTAGAGCTGAGAGTAGCTGGGAGTGAGGGCTCTACTGCGCTGTGACAGTTTTTTAGCCTGGCTACAGTGCTGAAAAGAAATCTAATGTTATTTTTGTTGACTTAAATTTGAATAGTATCTGGTTTGGGCCTTACGCAGAGCCTGCTTATAGGACAGTAGGCAGATTTCCCATGCTTTTAGGGATTCCTTCGTGTGGGAGCGACAAAATGGTCTTTCTAATTTTCTAACTCTCTCTGTTTATGTGAACGCAGTTCTTCATTGTACCATGGGGAGGCACGTTTGGCCTAATGACCTTCTGCTTTAGCGGAGCTGCAACATCAAGAGTGGACTTCAAAGAATTCATGGTCAAGTCGACAAATTGATCACTTACACTGGGACTAAGGCCGTTCTCAGCAGGATCACATGACATGTCGCTGAATATTGGCTCTGTTATTTCTTTGAACTTTGAGATAGATTTTTCCGATATTTGTCCTTTTCATTATGACTTTATTTTGTGGGGTTGGATAATCTTTAAGAACAAACTGAAAGGTGATTAGGAAATGATCTGCCAGTATGGGGTTTTGAGGGAAGACAATGAGGTCACTAATCTCTATTCCATATGTTAGAACAAGATCTAGAGTGTGCTTGTGACTGTGAGTTGGTTTATTTACATTTTGAGCAAAACCAATGCTATCTAACAGGGCGTTGAAAGAATTACTGAGAGTTATCGTTCATGTTCACGTGGATATTGAAGCCTCCAACTATCACTACTTTATCCCAGTCTAACACCAAGTTTGATAGAAAGTCTGAGAACTCTGTTAAAAACTCTGAATAGGGACCAGGAGGTCGGTAGAGAACCGCGAATAAGACTCCTTTTTGGTTTCTCCAATTTGGACATGTGATTGATAGCATGAGGCTTTCAAATTAGCTAAATGCATTGTTAAATTTTAGGACTCAAGAGTAGGTCTGAAAGTTAACCTGAGTGGGTGGAGTGGACTCATTTAGTCTGACATAATCATCTTGTTGAAGCCAAGTTTCAGTTAGAGCTAGAAGATCTATGTTACAATCACTAATTAATTAATTAACTAAAAGCGATTTAGAGGAAATTGACCTAATATTTAGCATTCCCATTTTACAAACTTATTCATTTGTTTATTTGTATCATATGTGAGTGTTATTTTTATTAAGTTCTTTGGTCTGACGCCTGAACTAGCTTTTCTGAGGTTTGACTTTTTGGCATTATTTGCTCGAGGGACACACACAGTCTCTATCTGCCTTGAGTCTGAGCACTTAATTTGTGACAGAGCGGGCGAGAGCTCAGCGACAGAGGAGCGTCTTACACTGCTGCTCTGCGCCCGGGGCTCATCCCTGGGTGGGTCACTTTAGACCACTAAGGCTATCGGCCAAATTTCGAACTAAAAGGAATGTACCCTCCGAAGTCAGATGGATGCCATCCCTGCGTATGAGCCCGGGCTTTCCCCAAAATGCACTCCAATTTTCAACAAAGACTACATTGTTTTGAGGGCACCAAGTAGATAACCAGCGATTGAATGCTGAACAGCGGCTGTACAGTTCAGCATTGATCCGATTGGGCAGGGGACCAGAAAATATTACGGTATCTGACATCGTCTTTGCCAATTCACACACCGCACCTACTTGTAATTTGAGCACCTCTGATTGTCTCCACCGGGCGTCGTTACCGCCTGCGTAAATTACGATTCGGCGGAACCTCTGTCTACTCTGCTTTAAAAGCCTAAGGTTTCCTTCGATTTCACCCATTCTGGCCCCTGGTAAACATCTAACACTTGACGCTGGTAGCTTCACGTCTCTGACTATAGAACTTCCAATTACCAGAGTATCACGAGTCCATTCAGCGGACGTGTGATCACTGAGGGGAGCAAACCTATTGCAGACGGGAAGCTCACGGTGCACTACAGGCTGGCGTTTAGCGCCTTTTTCCCTCCGAACTGTCACAAATTGGTCCCTATTTTGTTCCTGGTCTAGTCCCGGCTGCGCGGGAGGCACTGAGGGGCTAGTCTTAGCCTTGCTAGCGCTGCTAATGCTAGCGCTGCTAATGCTAACGCTGCGTGCTTCTAACTCCTTAACCCTGGCTTCCAAAGCTACCACTACACTGCACTTTACGCACCTGTCGTCGGAGAAGAAGCCAGGGTTCTGACTCGACATATGACAACTTGAGCAGGTAAAAGCGGAGAGAGTTTCAACCATGGCGTTAGCGGCTAAGCTAGCACAGGCTGAGGCTATAGAGCAAGGGGGTTTTTAATCCACAAAATACTGAACGAAAGTGAGCTGTACAAGGCTCCAGATTGTTTAAGGAGCAATCACACTTTCACTGGATTTTTACACAGTGCAACCATGGAACCAGGATGGACCAACCCGCACCTTACATCAAGACCTGCTGCTTCCTTGCGGGTTCCTGCCAGCAAACGCTGAAGACCATCCTTTCACTGAAAGCCCAGTCTGACGGCTGAAGACTCGCAGCCAGACTTGTGACAATTCTGATCCAGCTGATGTCCTGGAGAAAGAGGATGGTGACCTAGTTATCCGTGAAAGTTTTCCCCAGTTCCCAGCCAAGTTCACCGTTGAGACGGTGGAAGAACCGGAGCCATTGACACTCACCCTGGAGGAGCTTGTTGCACCACCACCAGTGACGCCAAAATCTCTGACCACTGTCAATCAGCTCAAAGCACTGCAGACCCTGAAGAACCTTTACCTGACTATCTTTCTACTTCCATAGTCCCAGAATGAAGAGGAAGTCCCTGTGCAAGCGGATGAAAGAGAAGACAATCTTGAACCAAGCATACCTGAGCCGGAGGACTTACCTGTGGACGAATGGGTACCTATTAACATAATTATTGAAGCTGAGCTGCCTTCAGAGCCTGAGGTTAAGGATCCCTCGACCGTTCAATCTGAGCTATCCATGGGTCTTGTTGACCCCAGTTCACCCGAAGCATTAAGTGTTGCAGCCACGGGAGAACCCGAATTGGTACCCAGACGTTCCGCTTGACCGCGCCAGCCACCAAGCCGTTTTACGTACGTTGGGTTGGGTAATCCGCTTGTTTCAGTAGTGCAAAACTTATTCCAAAGCTTGTCCAATGTATACACCGAGGCTCTTAGTCATGTTCCTAGCGCAGAATGACCAAAATTAGATTAACCATGCAACTACAACAGTGATACAAAAGCAACAATGATAATGATGGTAATAACAACTACAACAACATCAACAACAACAGCACATATACCGGTATGTGTTAATAACACTGAAATGTGTGAAGAGTGGAAGATGGCGGAAAAAGAGAAGGGAATCAGAGTTGTAAAAGGTCAGATGGCGTTGGATGGGGAGGTTGGCTTCAGATGAGTGATTATAGGGGGAGATGTATATTCCATTTGAATGAAGTCAGTGAGAAAATGTTTCCAGTGGTTAATGTGTATGCTATTGCGGGTTTTCCAGTTCATGAGGCGCTGTGAGGAGTGTGAAGTGAAGTTTATAGTTTTTTCAGTCATTATTATGAGATCCCCTAGCAGGCAGAGAGAGGGGGATAATGGGATGTGGCAGTCCACTATAGTGGATAGTGACTGTGTGACCTCTTCCCAAAAGTGTTTAACTGGATTGCAGTGCGTTGTATGGATATATGTGTCTGTACTTTTCTGAGTGCAATGTGTGCAAATCTCTGATGTGAAACCCATTTTAGCTAATCTGTTCCCCGTGTTCTGTGAAGTGTTTTGTATTGTATTAATTGTAGGTTGGAATTTTTGGACACGAGATAAATATTTTTACAGATTTGGGTCCAGAAGTTGGCATCAGGAGTAATTGAAAGGTCCTTTTCCCATTTTATTGTTGGTAGACATATGGTCTGAGATGGCTTTGAAATGATTTTGCCTATTTTAGAGAGAAGTTTCTTTGGAGAGGAGCTATTAATCAGGTCTGATATTGCAGGTGGGAGTTCTACATTTGTTTTAATGTGGGTGATACCCTTTTCAGCCCATGTGGTGAAATGTAATGTTTTTTTATTGCTTAAGAAGTCAGGATTATTCCAAAGAGGGGTGACATTAGATGGGGCAAGTGTGGAATTTGTGATTTGGTGGAGTAGAGGCTACGGTTATAGCATTAAAGCATGTGTGTCGTTTTATTGATTTGATGGGAAATGGGATGTCAGCTACACTTAGTTCTTTGCATAATGATTGTTTTATTTCTAGTGATATTAGGGCTGTGTTCATGTGGGATGGAAATGCAGCGTTTTGTTTTTTTATTTCTGTTATTGTTCTAGTGACTAGTGGAAATAAGGTTGACCAAAAATGTTTATAGAACTCAGCAGGGAAGGGGAATCTTGCACTAACAGTAAGCGTGACAGGTTAGCTTGGCTGATACCAGTGTACAGTGCATTATTGTAGTCAAGACAGTAGTCTAGATAAAAGCCGAAAGTGACTTACCCACAGCATTTATCTGCTTGTCAAGCTTAAAATCTCCATCAATGATGACACCAAGATTGGCGGTTGTAGACTTGATGTTGGGTTGGAGAGACCCCTAGTCTAAATTAAAATCAACTGCTTTGTTAGGCTTGAAAACAACAATTTCTGGTTTTGACTCATTTAGGTTAAGGAAATTCATAGCCAACCAGGCCTTGACATCATCCAAACATTTCAGGAGGGGTGTCAGGGAACAATTTTTTACTGGCAGAAAGACTTGGAAATCGTCCGCTCAAAAGTGATATGATATCCCATTGTAGAAAAAGATTCAGTTGTTGTCTGGAGTCTGGTTTTAGAAAAAGGAAGGATTCTCTTTTTTAACAAAGATGGCCTCCTTAACTCCTCTTTCAATCCATCTTTTCTCCTGCTCAGAATCTCCACCTCACTGTCTTCAATAGAGTGGTTTGTGGCTTTAAGATGTAATAGATGTGGTTGTGGCTTTAAGATGAAGATGAACAGCGCTCTGGGGTCTTGAACTCAATTGTCTTCTGTGCTGATAAAGCCTCTTGTGAAGTGGCTGTTTGTATTTCACCTATGTATCGCTCTTTACAACTTTCTTTCACTTCAAGGACAAGATGCCTACACATATACAGAGCAATGCAGTGGTATTCTATCCAATGCAGTGAAGAAAGTTGTATAAGCGCGTATACAGAGCGTATACGCTGCGGACAGTCAGGTTTGTTTGTTTTGTTCCCGTAGCGTTTCCTCCTTCCACCAGCGTGTGTTTGGGACAGAGCTTTGTTTTCCGGTGCGGATCTGGTTGTCGGCAGCTGAGTCGGGCGTGTTAGCCATGTTAACCTCGTTAGCTTGTGAGGCGGACTGATTTCCACCAACTACTGCAGACCGTCAGCTTTGTTTGTTCTGTTCCCGTAGGCGTTACCAGTCTTGAGTTTTACGTTTTTGCTCATCTTTTACTCCTCGTTTCTTGGGATTTAGTGGGTAAAACTGTATTTTTCAAGGTAAATCGTCGAGTGCAATGGTAGTGACTGTGGTGTCCACGCTAATGACCAACCGGAAGTCGACTCTTTCCTTTTCCATCCCCAACCAGCTGTTTGATGAACGTTAAAACGTTCCTCTTTGAATAGGCTATATGGTCAGGCCAGTTAGGAACAGAAATAAAACCTACAGTTCCCAGCTATGCTGCCCTAGGAGCAACTATACTGGGGGAAGTATGGCAGCTTGAGCACTATCCTCTGTTTCCTACTACTTTTCTATCAAACAATATTTAATATTTAATTTCACTGTAGAAAAAGATTCAGTTGTTTCATCTGGACTCTGTTTTAGAAAAAACAAAACGTTTCAACTCTCATCCAAGAGTCATTCTCAATCAGAGAAACAAGTCTGAGAACTCTTGTTTATATCCTACTCTGTGAGAGCCCCGCCCACAGGGCGGGACCTCCTGCTAATGGCCCATTGAAACTGGGATGGGCCTATTGTTCTATTGTTCCCTGCCTCACCTTGAGTGCCTATTTAGCATCCGAATGCCCAGGGCATCTCCAGGGTTTCAGCAGACCATTATAAACAACGGGAAGGTTGAATCTTAAACCTCCATTACGATTTAATGAAGGATTCTCTTTTTTAACAAAGATTGCCTCCTTAACTCCTCTTTCCAAACCATCTTTTTTCCCCTGCTCAGAATCTCCGGTCACAGCTACTCTGAAGAGCGCCAAACCTCCTCCTTCAAATATCACATCTGAGAGAGAGGAAGGCACTCTCAGTACTACAAAAAGATGACAGCATAAAACATTCTTCCAGCAGACAGAGGGGCGCTGCACTGTGATTCTTAACACAGCTGATTATGAAGCCAAAGTCCACAGCCTGCTCGAGGACACAGCCACATACGAACGTCTGAAAAGAGACCCGACCAGTGGCTACAAGAAGAAAGGTGATAGACTGTTTACAGAAGCTTGAAAAAGAGGAGGTGATGGACAGGCTTCTGTATCCTGGGGAAGCCATTCCATGCATTTATGGCCTTCCCAAAATTCACAAAGAGAATGTTCCACTCAGACCCATTGTGTGCAGCACAGATTCCATCACATACAATGTGGCCAACCATTTAACAACCATCTTGGGCACCATTGGTGGGGAACTCGGAACATCATGTGGAAAACACACACACTTTTGTGGACAAAGTGAAACATCTCCAATTGGACCCAGATGACCTGATGGTTTCTTATGATGTTGTGTCCCTCTTCACCTGCATCCCGACCTCTGAGGCAGTAGCAGCGGTGAGGACGAGACTGCAGGAAGACACCACCTTACAGGAAAGGACCAAACTGACACCTGAACACATCTGCAAACTACTAGACATCTGTCTTAACACCACATACTTTCAATTCCGGGGACATTTTTACCGACAGAATCCACGGCTTGTGCCATGGGCTCGCCCGTCTCTCCATAGTGGCCAACTTGTACATGGAGCATTTTGAGAAGAAGGCACTGACCTCCTTTTCAGGCATTGCTCCAAGTCTTTGGTACCGTTACGTGGATGACACTTTTGTGACAATTAAGAAACAAGAGCTGGAAGCCTTCTCAGAGCACATCAATGCAGTGGACCCGCATATCAGGTTTACAAGAGAAGATGCAAAAGGAGAACCGCTTGGCCTTTCTTTGATTGTTCCACTATCAGAGGAGAAGACGGGAAGCTCCAGACAGAAGTATATAGGAAACCCACACACACTGACCAGTACCTGCTCTTTGGCTCTAACCACCCACTACAGCATGTCCACTCCTCCCTCCTGTGCGGGACGTGTTTTCCTCTGCTCCCGCTGCTGCCTGCTACTTTTTGCCTCTCTCGTCGTGTTTTCTCTCTTTTTCTCTCTAAATCACAGTGCGCTGGATCACCTGTTGTTCTCCGAAATAATGGATCTGATTGATTGGTCTCTGAGTGCATTGGATAAAGTTTTTTCCCAGAGAAAAGCTTCCCCGGGAGAAGCAACCTGTCCCGAGGGGACGTCCCCAGCGGGGTACGTTCGGGACTATTTGAAGAACTGGCAGGTTCTATGCATCGAGCCCCTGCTCATTGAAGATGTGGAGGACCTATTCGTATTTGGATTCATGATAGCAAGGATTCCTCCTAATTGGGCTCGGAGTCGCCCTGGTCTATCGGAAAAATGGGAAGACAGAAAAAATTCACCCAACAACTGTCTGACATCAACATGAAAAGGTTTTTGGATTTGAGTGAAAGAATGAAAGGACTCGAACAGAGACTTGAGCACAGCACGGTGCAAACTCACTGATCTGAACCGTAACATCTTATTTCGGACCACGGAGATGCAAAAAGACTTTGGGGGATTCAATCAAGGAAATGGGAACTTTTCGCTGTCGGACGGAGTAACTCAATGAATCAAGCTGATCGCACACAGAGGACCAGAAACGATTGGATTATTTGATCGTAAATCATTGATCAACAAAATGTATAAAAAGTACTTATTTCTCTTTCGCTGCTGTGCCCCTGTATCTCTCCCCCTTTTCTTATCTCGCCCCGGGCTGGAGAGCTACAGGCGTTCAAGGCCGTACTGAAGCCACACACAGACACTTACACAAAACAAGATTTTGGCCTTCACTCACCGTCTGCACATCCCACATCTAATCTTTGTTTGTTATCTTGTTTGTGTCCCATCCCCCAATATCCACTGAAAATATCCATCACGTTGACCTCGTGTAATGTACTCAATATGTGTTGTTTATCATTGTATGCCTATCGCTGAAACTGTTTTCGTTTCATTTTCTCAAGAGTTTCAAGTACCCGAGTAGGCGCCACGCTAAAGCGACGGGCGCCCCGGTGGCCGGTGCTCTTTATGCAATGTCTTCCTCATGTCGCATCTGTCATCAAGTCACGTTCCTATGTTGTGAATTTGTTCATTGACAATGGCAATAAATTATTATTTCCTGATTCCTGATTCCTGATTCCTGATAAGCTGGGAGTGATCAGAACACTACAACACAGAGCACACAGCGGTGCCCCACCAGCTCAGAGGGCAAAGAGGAAAGAGGAAACACACGTCCGGAATGCTCTGCTCAGGGCCTGTGGATACCCGACTTGGCTCTGAACAATAGTGAAGAGAACCAAGAAGCAGGACAAAAGGACAAAAGGGAAACAGAACCAAGAAGAAGGGGTGTCTCCTATCCCTTATGTCTCAGGACTGTCAGAAAAAACTGCAACGAATTTTTAGACAACACGAAAGTCCCTGTTTATTTCAAACCAGGCAACACGTTAAGACTAAAACTGGTTCACCCTAAGGACAAGATGCCGACACAAAAACAGAGCAAATGTAGTGTATTCTATCCAATGCAGTGAAGAAAGTTGTAAAGAGCGTTACATAGGGGAGACTAAACAGCCACTTCACAAGAGGCCTTTATCAGCACAAGAAGACACGCAAGTTCAGGACCCAGAGCGCTTGTGCATCTTCATCTTAAAGTCACAAAACCACTCTATTGAAGACAGTGAGGTGGAGATTCTGAGCAGGGAAAAAAGATGGTTTGAAAGAGGAGTTAAGGAGGCCATCTTTGTTAAAAAAGAGAATTCCTTCCTTAAATCATAATGGAGGTTTAAGATTCAACCTTCCAGTTGTTTATAATGGTTTGCTGAAACCCTGGAGACGCCCTGGGCATTCGGATGCTAAATAGGCATCTCAAGGTGAGGCAGGGAAACAATAGAACAATAGGCCCATCCCAGTTTCAATGGGCCATTAGCAGGAGGTCCCGCCCTGTGGGCAGGGCTCTCACAGAGTAGGATATAAACAAGTGTTCTCAGACTTGTTTCTCTGATTGAGAATGACTCTTGGATGAGAGTTGAAACGTTTTGTTTTTCTAAAACAGAGTCCAGATGACTTACAACTGAATCTTTTCTACAATGGAAACACTCCTGGACGAAATGATGGGATTACACCGACATTTAATTTAACTGGCAATTTGTTCATCCGCTTTTCCTTCTTCTTCTCCCACTTCCCCGACGGGAGTGGAGCAGGTACATCGAGGACCTGTGGATCCAGATGCTCCTCAGCTGCCTGGAGAAACGGTCCTACTACACCATATGAACGGTTCTTCATCGGCCTCGAATAATTGGTTTTCCTTCTGAGTGGGTCTTGCTCCACCTTCGATCTGCAAATTGAGGCGCGTCCGCCTGTCCGTCCGAGGGAGTCGGATTCTCTCCTTCACTGTGGAACTCCTACAGGTTTCTACTTTTTCCCAAAGAGGTTTGGTAGTTTTTCCTGGCCGAGAAAGGAGGGTCTAAGGACAGGGGAGCTTGGGACATCTGTCTAAGGACACAGGACGCTGGGACATTTCCAAGTCCCTATTGAACATTGTTTATTTTTGTTTTCCACTGTCGCCCCTCGAGGCAACTACTGTTGTGATTTTGGGCGTTACAAAAATAAAATAAATTGAATTGAATTGAATTGAATGAATGGAATAAATACATTTCAAGATTTGCATGGCAAAAAAACTTGTATCCAAAACTCTAAAACTATCAAAAGAAGGAGATTTGGGTTTACATTATCTGAAACATGACTTTATTTCTACCTCATATCAGGAGCACTGCTGTACTGTGTGTATCCAGACAATATCCAGAATAAATCAGCATTACAATTGTTATCAGCAAAAGCTATATTTCAACATCTGTGGACACAGATTGGTCAAGTTTATGCAAGTTGAAATCAAAATTTTACATACTGTTCCTTTAAAAGTGCACTTTGTAACTTTTCTGGTGGGGGGCCAACCTCCTGCTTGGACGGATCTACAGTACTAAAATTAAATCACCTTTATTTGTCCCACAATGGGGAGATTCTATGTTGCAACAAAGATTAGGTACAGAAGTGTAACAAATAAAAACAGATTACTTAGAAAAAAGAAAACTCTTATAATCTTAATATAATAATAATAATACCTCTTATTTACAGCTGTCATATGGACAGGAAATATTGCACAGGGATGATTGACATTATGTGACAGTATTGCACAGGATTATGAAAGCTGAATGACCACATTCAGGACTAACAGTGTTTGTTGTACAAAGTCTGACATCAGCAGAAGGAAAGACCTGTTGAAACCTCTCCTTCACACAGCGAGGGTGGATCAGTCTGTCACTGAAGCTGCTCTCCAGAGCGGACAGAGTGTCCTGCAGGGGGGCGACACTCATGGTCCAGCATAGACGTGAGTTTAGCCAGGACCAGTACAATGATCTACAGTATGGCTTTAAACGTATCTATTTCCATTGAGACAAGCTGGTAATGCAAATGCAGATAAGGTCTGTGGAGAGGTGAGCTCATTCACAGTAAGAAAGTTAACCTTGCAAAATTCTTCATTCAATACAAAAATACAGATTCATATTCTGTATGATTGTATCTGTTTTGTGATTTTCAAGCATGCCATATATGATTCTATAGACGTTGCCATTATCATTATTTTATCTATCTATTCTATTCTATCATTGTTTTATGTTGCACCTTAACCTATGACCCTATGTTTGCAAACTGCGTTCAATGACAATGGCCATAAACCTTTTCTGATTCTGAGCTTTTTCTGTTACGTAAAGCACTTTGAATTACTTCATGTACAAATTGTGCTCTTCAAATAAACTTGTCTTGCCTGTATCCAAGTTATTTTAAGGCATGCTAGATTCCTTCTCCAGTGAAAACAGAGCACAGTGGTGCACATCAGTAAACAGGTACATGGCATATCTGTGGTTTAGTATGACTAAGCCGCACCCTGACAACCATAGTTGACAGTCTTTCAGCGGGTGTCCAAAAATAGCTTTCAACAATGTTCACTTTTGGTGGTTTTCCTGTGAGGCGTGGTGTTGTATTGTGGGGCTCTTACCTGCAGTGTACCAGCAGGGGCCCAGCATCCGGGGGCCTCCAGGCTCTGACCCTGCGCAGGAAGCCCAGCATGTGTGTGGGATACTCAGGCACACCCGTGGTCTGGCCAGGCCACAAACTGGAACTGTCGCACCTCTCTTTTGATACTGCAGCCGTTCTGGACACATTCAGTACACACACGTGGCTATGCACCATCTTCAGCATATGTAAATGTAGACTTATTTTGGTTATTATAGGATGAGGTCAACATTCTGTCAGTTAATGTCAGCTGCTTTTAAAACTGGGGTACTTTATTGTCTGTTTTGGTACATAGAGCAAATTTTGTTTTTTCCACCAAAGATCTTGTAAATGCAGCAGTTTGGGATAAAAATGAAACGCTGCTTTTTTTAAATTCAAAAATTCAATGAATGTAAACATTAACAATGTGCCAAAAGATCTGTGAGAGCAAGAGACGAGTTACAGCTATATAAAAAAAACTGCTTCCAGTTTTGTGGTGTCAAAATCAGGTACTCCAGCTTTAACCTTAAGTCCTTTCCAAAGTAGACAATTACATCTTGCCCTAATAAAAAACAATTCCGCAAAACATTTCCCAGTATTTTTTCTTATTTAAGATTGACTTTTCATTAAATGCTAGCAGAGAATACATTTAAATTTCACTGGGGAGGAAATGACAATGGTAAACAAGATATGATAAGATAATATGTTAATAATGAACTTGAATTAAAAGGAATCCTCCAAATCTGAGGCCATGGTTCTCAACTGGAAAAAGGTGGCTTGCCCTCTCCAGGTGGGTGGGGAGTCCCTGCCCCAAGTGGAGGAGTTCAAGTATCTCGGGGTCTTGTTCACAAGTGAGGGAAGGATGGAGCGTGAGATTGACAGGCGGATCGGTGCAGCGTCCACAGTGATGCGGTCGCTGCATCAAACTGTTGTGGTAAAGAAGGAGCTGAGTCGAAAGACAAAACTCTCGATTTTCCGGTCAATCTACGTTCCTCCCTCACCTATGGTCATGAGCTTTGGGTAACGACCAAAAGGACAAGACCGCGGATACAAGCGGTCGAAATGAGTTTCCTCCGCAGGGTGGCTGGGCGCTCCCTTAGAGATAGGGTGAGAAGCTCAGTCACACGGGAGGAGCTCGGAGTAGAGCCGCTGCTCCTCCAAGTCGAGAGGAGCCAGCTGAGGTGGCTCTGGCATCTGTTCCGGATGCCTCCTAGGCACCTCCCTAGGGAGGTGTTTCGGGCATGTCCCACTGGGAGGAGGCCCCGGGGAAGACCCAGGACACGCTGGAGGGACTACGTCTCTCGGCTGGCCTGGGAACGCCTCGGGATCCTCCCGGAGGAGTTGGAGGAAGTGTCTGGGGATAAGGAAGTCTGGGAGTCCCTGCTTAGACGGCTGCCCCCGCGACCCGGCCCCGGATAAAGCGGAAGAAGATGGATGGATGGATAAAATGAATCATATTTAGCCTGTGCTCTGACTGTTTTTAAAAAAAATAAAGAATTACAATCACAACTGATCCTGTGTTGTGCCAGAGCCTTAAACTACACGTACAAGCTTTTCTCAGTTTGTGTTCAGGCCATGGTTCATGTTAAGCTCCTTTTCCTCCAGTTTCACTGAGCAGCATAGGCCAAACTAGCTCTGATTCAAATCAGAGAAGGTCATTTTAGGTTTAAACACACTGGATTTCAGCCAACTTCATCCATCTATCCATCTTCTTCTGCTATACTCTGAGCACCTCCCGTAGATGCTGCACCAATCCAAGTGACAATCTCACGCTCCATCCTTCACTCCCTCGTGAACAAGATACAAGATAAGAGATACTTGAAATCTTCCACTTGAGGCAAGGACTCTTCTGCCACCTGAAGAGGGTAAGACACCTTTCGATCGAGGACTATGGCCTTGGATTTTTAGGTGCTGATCTTCATCCCAGCTGCTTCACACTCGGCTGAAAACCGTCCCAGTGCATGTTGCATGAGGTTTGATTGAGCCATCCGGACAACATAATCTGCAAACAGCAATGATGAGATCCTGTGATCCCCAAACTGGACACCCTCTGACCCCTGACTGCATCTAGAAATTCTGTCAATAAAAACAATAAAAATAAACCAGAAGGGCAGCCCTGAAGAGTCCAACACGCACTGGGAACAAGTCTGACTTGACTCATACTCCCGGAGTACTCCACAAAGGAAACCACGAGGGACATGGTTGAAAGCCTTCTACAGATTCACAAAGCACATGTGGACTGGTTGGGCCAACTCCCATGAACCCTCAAACACCCGAAGGACAGTATATGGCTGGTCCAGTGTTCCATGACCAGGAAGAAAACCACTCTGCTCCTCCTGAATCCAAGGTCCGCCTATCAGTCAGATTCTCCTCTCCTGAACCCTTGAATAGACCTTACCGGGGAGGCTAAAGGGGTGTGATCCCTCTTTAGTTGGAACAAACCCTCCGGTCCCCCTTCTTAAACAGAGGGACCACCACCCGGGTCTGCCAGTCCAGAGGCACTGACCCCGACCGCACACAATATTACAGAGACGTGTCAGCCAAGACAGGCCCACAGCATCCAGAGACTTATGGTACTCAGGACGGACTCACCCCCGGAGCCCTGCCACCGAGGATTTTGCCAAAAACCTCAGTGACCTCAGCTTGGGTGATGGACAAGTCTGTCTCAGAGTCCTCAGTCTCTGCTTACTCTTCTGAAGATGTGACAGCGGAATTGAGGAGATCCTCAAAGTATTCCTTTCAACGTCAAAGTCCAAGGAAAGAATTATGGGGGAAATTGACTTCCGGGACCGAGTGGTGGGTGGTCCCTATTTAGCTCCAAAGTATTGGAACCCTGCCCTATTTGGCCATAGTGTTGTCCTCAACCTCAACTTTAAACTTTCATCAAATTAGAATGTTACCTGAACGATCCTGCTAGGTGGGTCATGGTAATCCTGATGAAGGTATCAAAGCATATGTTGCACTAGAGCTGTGTGGCCTCACCTTGTGGAGGGTATAGATGCGTAGACTATAGGTGGCCAGCTCCACTGTCTCCACTGCACTCACACGAATAATGCCGTAGGTTTGTGTGCCGCGGCTCGGCCAGTACTGGTCACACTTGATCTGTCCACCGAGAATAAGGGACAAGACAGGTTTAAAAGAACATTTGTGGCGATTTGTGGTGGGAAATACAGCAAAAAGGATACTATAACATTATTATTATTATTTTAAAAAGGCAAAACTTGAGCCAGTAAGCGGTTTGCGTGATCTCTAGTCAACTCATTGCCAGGTACAAAAAAATAATAATCTATTCCCTATAAAAAGCTGAATGGGAAAAAAAAAAAGATTAATTTCATATTCTCTACTTTGCCAAGGCATTCTATTGAATGGCATTTAGATCAAGTAGAGAATATGATTCATTAGAAAATCATAGTACCATTTCCAGGGATGCAAAAACATCTCACACACACACACGAGAAAGAATTCACCCTTAAATATTTTGATTCACTATTCATATTCAGAATTTCCACAATCAAATTCTTACTCGAGAGTTCTCTTCCAAGCGCGTCATCATGACAATAGTACAGACGTTTTGTTCCCACACCATCCTCCAGAAGTCCCCCAACGTCTCTGGCAGTGGCCCTTGTGTGGCAATGTAAGCCCTCTGCTTCTTGTAGCCGTCAATGTAGTTTGCATTGATGTAGTCACTGCCCGGGGTCCCTGTAACAGACAGTCATTCCACAGCATGAATTGAACAGGTTATATAAGAAATTGTTTCATACAATAATAATTATTCATGTGGCAGTCAGAAAGTATGAGTGTTGTTTTGATATGGGGCTGTAATGAAATGGTTCTGGAGCAGTCTCACCGTCCACATTGCTGAGGACCACCCTGGAGTGATCGTATGCGATCACATTGGCGTAGCGGTTCTTGGGCTTGTTGACCTCCAGGTTGGAATGCTGCCAAGTGAACTGCTGACCTGGATCAACAGACTGAGAAGAAGAATTCACCCCTTATTTCAAATGTAATTAAACCTAAAATAGAAAATGTATATATATAATATCACCATAATCCAGAACTGAGAGAAATGTAGCCTGGATTAACTGTTTTCTACAATTAAGAGGGAAAAACATTTTATTTCTAAAGAAGAATGACAATCCAGCTTTTAGCTAATATCTTTCAGCTCTTGTTTGTGTTTGTTGAAAGAGAGTTTATCATCGATCCAGATGCCCAGGTATTTGTTATAGGGTACTATAAATCAAGCCGGTTACCATTAAACGTGAAAATGGGTAAATTTTTTGTGTCACTAGAGCCTTTTGGAAAACAGCATGCATTTTGTTTTACTTGAATTCATTACCAAGTTTAAATTAACACAATTTTGTTGGATAGAGTGAAAATCCAATATTTTTAATCACTTGAATCACATGCAGCAGAAGGTGAAGGTGTATGTAGGATTGCTGCATCTGCATACAAGTGGTTGCTACTGTTTTTGATTGGGGCCAACTGAGTTTACGGAAATTGCAAACAAAACTTGTCCAAGGACAGACCCTTGAGGAACACCTTTGTTAAATTAAGACAATTCAGATTGAAAGCCATCAGCAGAAACAGCTTGAGCTCAATTTATCACACAGGTAACCTGAACTCAAATGCCACACAAGGAATGACCCAAATATAATCTTTATATAATTAAGTTAAAACAGAGTGTACTTTCAACAGGAAAGCCTGGCGAAGAAGGCAGGTAGGTAGCTTTGGTAAAAACTTCTTTATTTACACAAATTGGTAAAATCTCTTAACAGGAAATCAGACAGGAAACAAACTCAGAAACAAGGAGTAATGCTGAATCAGAAACAAGGGCAGAAAATAAGACACAAATTATCTATAGAGGGCAACATATTTAATACTACATACTGTTTCCAGATCACTGGGTCTATTCTCATGTATTGTGGTAACAGTAATAGATGGAGCAGTATCATCAAGAATTGCCCTGAGATTCCTTGAAAGTGTTGACGTAGTAAGATGCTTTGGCTTTACAAACAGTGGAAACATATTCATTGTGCTTATGACAAAACTGCTGCCAATCTGCTGCTGATTTGGTTGTCGTGGCGTCTGCCCAGGCTTTGTCACGTTCTCGAGATAATGCTGCGATGTCTGGACAGAACCAGGGATTATTCTTATTTTTGACCCTGATTCTTTTAAGAGGACCATGTTTATCAGTAATTTCATTTAATGTTTTAATGAAAAAGTCCAGTGCTGTGTTGGGTTCTGGAACACTAGTCGTGAAACCAATGTAACAATGCTACTCCATCTCCATTGCTAGGTCTATCACTACAAAATATATATATTAATTGTCAAAGAAATGTAAGCATCAGAGATTTTAGCCATGTTTCAGAGAATATCAATATATCAAGACTGGCTTGTTTTGCCCACACTAATACTTTTTTTTTTTGACTGAATACTTCTCGCATTCATGTGAATAACTTGAAAACCTTTTTTAATTTAACTGTTGACATCATTGACTGTGTTATGAACAATATCTCATTGAGTTTTTGCCACAGGCCAGCTTTTAGTAGATTTAATGTTGATTAAATATGATTTGTAGTTTTTTCGGTCTGCTTTGACTCTATAGTAATTTTTTTCACTACACATTTTTGAGGCTTGTAATCATGATTCCTTTCCCGTTTCATACGGGGCAACAGTGTTGGGCAGGTTGAGGTCCTGATACTATTATTCTCAGTGACTCTGACTTTAAAAGGGCCATGAACATTTGAAGTCACCATACCTGATTGTCACACATTAACTATTCCAGATGTAAGCGAGAAGTCAGTGTTAAAAGAGAGAAGACGAGATCCATACATATTTGGATGAAGGCGACCATGCTTCAACAGTTCAAGCCTTCAGAAAAATACAGCAAAATTGTCCATGTATGGAGTTTGCTTGGCACCACAGTACGATTGAAGCCAAACGTGCAGCTGTCTGAGGCGACTGAACTTCACGTCTCCAAAGCAGGGCGCCGGCACTGGACCTGATATTACACACAGTTTTCCAGTGCTTTTCACAGTGTTGATCAGGGAAGTAAAGTCCTCTTTAAGGTTCTCTGATCGCTGGAGTTTGAAATCGTTTGTGCCAACATGAACGACCACAGAAGACACAGACGGGTGATGATGCAGGAAGTTTGGAGCGGAGTTGTTTATGTACTGCACGAGGGCACCAGGATCAGGAGGTATAACACTTTCCCAAGCACATGTGTCTCACCATGGAGAATGAAAGGACGAGCACTCAGAGGGAGTCACAGACAGAACTGGAGCAGCAGGTGGTGGTGGGCTCAGCAGCTGCCCAACTAGTTTAGGTTAAAATGCAGCTGCCTGCGGTGAGTCTTCACAGCTGAACCACGAGAGCAGGCTGAATGCGGCGGCTCAGACCGACCAAACCGTAGTCGCTCTGTACGTCCGGGATAATCCGTTCTCAGAGGGGGGACACTCTCCATTGTACAGGGGATAACATTTACTTCTCAGTTCTTGTCCCAGCAAACTGCAGGCCACCCACCTTCCTCCCCAGGTGGACTAATCTTTAAATTCCATCCATTCTCTTCATTGTTTTATACAAGCCTCCTCAGCACTGCAAAAGTTTTATTGATGATTTTACTGAGATGCTTTCAGTCGTATGCACAGACTTTGATGGTTTGGTTATAACAGGTTATTTCAATGTTCATGTTGATAATATTTGTGACAGAAACGCTAAAGAGCTTCATGCTGTCCTTGAAACTTTCGGTCTTACTCAGCGCGTGAGTGGCCCCACTCACAGCAGAGGGCACACTCTAGATCTTCTAATAACAAAAGGGGTTAATATTTCAAACGTCAATGTGGTCGATGTTGCTCTGTCTGATCATTTCTGTGTCTTCTTTGACCTGTCTGTTTTTCCCAAACCACCAGCTGGTCCTGCAATTGACATAAATGACAGCACGGGAAAACTGTTTATGGAAATGATAAACTTTGAAAATGTCTCATGTTCTAATGTAAATGATTTGTTGAACTCTGTTACATCTAGTGTTTTGAATGTTCTCGACACCATTGCCCCTCTGAAGGCTAAAATTGTTAAAAATAAGCAGAAGGCGCCATGGAGAAATGATGATTCGGTCAGAGCACAGAAAAGGGAGTGCCGTCGGGCCGAACGAAAATGGCGCAAGTCGAAGCTCCAGGTTCAGAAAGAGATTTACAGAGAGAAGTTGTACATGTACAACCTCATTTTATGTAGAACTAGGGAAGGATATTTTTCTGAAATAATTAGAAGCTGTAGTAACAACTCGCGTGTCCTGTTTGCCACAGTAAAACAGATGAACAAACCCTCCAGCTCAGCTGCCATTAGAACTCATTTCCACATCCAAGTGTAATGAGTTTGCATTATTCTTTAATGACAAAGTTCAGGGCATTAAAAATGCTATAAATTCTACAATGCAAAAAATAACCCTCAAACCACCTACACACTTAGAGCTGACTCACTTTGCACCTGTAACTGACAAAACTGTCCAGGAGATCATCACCAGCCTGAGTTCATCTACATGCTGCCTCGATGTGTTACCCACCAGATTTCTAAAGTTTGTGCTGAACAGTTTGTTAGCACCACTTACTCACATAGTTAACATGTCGCTTCAATCTGGAACATTCCCAATGTCTTTGAAAACTGCGGTCATAAAGCCTCTCCTAAAGAAGAGCAGTCTTGATGCCGCAGTACTGAGTCATTACCGGCCCATCTCTAATCTGCCATTTTGGGGCAAAGTCCTTGAAAAGGTTGTTTACCAACAGCTCACTGATTTCCTCTTAATAAACAACTCATTTGATGTTTTCCAGTCAGGTTTTAGACCTCATCACAGCACTGAGACTGCTGTTGTCAAGGTGACAAATGACATCCACCTGAACACTGACGCGGGCAAAGCCTCAGTCTTAATTCTGTTAGATCTGAGTGCTGCTTTTGACACTGTCGATCATGGGACCCTCTTACAGAGACTAGAGGACTGGGTGGGCATCACTGGCACTGCTCTAAACTGGTTAAAGTCCTATCTGGAAGACAGGAAATTCTTTATCGAAATTGGTAACTGTGTCTCAGACCAGATGCCCCTGACCTGTGGGGTTCCCCAAGGGTCAATCCTGGGACCCCTTTTTGTTCAACCTCTACATGCTGCCGTAAGGTCAGTTGATACGCAGCGAGAATGTGTCCTATCACAATGATGCAGACGACACTCAGATCTATGTTTCACTGACGGCAGGTGAATATGGACCAGTGGATTCACTCTGTCACTGCATCCAACAGATCAGTGTGTGGATGCAAAACAACTTTCTCCAGCTGAACTCAGGCAAGACTGAAATCATCGTCTTTGGCCCACAGAAACAAAGAGAAAGTGTTAGCAGTCACCTCCACAGTCTCGCTCTAAAACCTACACATCAAGTTAGAAATCTGGGGTTAATAATGGACTCAGATTTGAATTTTAACAGCCACGTCAGATCAATCACATCAGCAGCTTTTTACCATCTAAAAACATTGCCAAAATCAAAAGTATAGTGTCTAAACCAAACCTGGAGAGACTTATCCATGCGTTTGTCTCTAGTAGATTAGACTACTGTAACGGCCTGCTCACTGGCCTCTCCAAACGAGCTGTAAAACAGCTGCAGTACATCCAGAACGCCGCTGCTCGGGTCCTTACTAGAACCAGGAAGTACGATCACATTAGTCCTGTTCCTGTGCTCAGGTCTCTGCACTGCCCCCTGTGGCTCAGAGAATAGACTTCAAAGCAGCTCTGCTTGTATACAAGTCTCTCCATGGCCTAGCACCAAAGTACATCTCGGACATGTTAGTAAGAGATTTAAAAATGTCCTTTACCAAACAAAGATTAGGAGACTGGACCAAATTTACAAAATTCCATGGCTTGGAAATTTAGAAAAAAAGAGGAATGTGGTCAACTTCCGGTATGACATCAGAGTGAGCAGCTCTTACTATCTAAGGCTGCCAACGATTTTTCTTAAAAAGTACCGTTTTACCGACAAAATCCCAAGAATTCGAGGAGCAAGAGATGACTAAATTCCCCTTGAAAGTTCGAATTTATAAGCCTTGACAAACATTTCAGTGAGAGGGTAAACAGAGGATAAACAGAGTAATGACCATTGTAATGGTCATTAATCAATTTCCTGATTACAATAATTCCTTATTTACTTGTTTCTCCAAGCCAAAGGATTCTCTCAACATGTCTTTCTAAAGGATAGATGGGGTCACCAGCAAAGGAGAGTTTCAGTTTTTTACACATTAAATTTGTATCCAGACATATGACCAATATCATGGAGGGAATAAATCACATTAGGTCTGGAAATTTCTGGTTTGATTAAAAATAGTAAAACATCATCTGCATAGCAGGTATTTTTATGCTCTGTCCCGTCAATTGAGACACCATAAATTGTTTCCAATTGTCTATTATATTAGTGATTCCAAGTACAAAGCGAACAACAGTGGGGACCAAGTGCAACCCCTCTTTCCAAAGTCAATGTGTCTTTAAAGTTAACGTTAATTTTTATACCTGATGTTGGGCTATCGTAAAGAGCCTCAATAATTTGTATTATTAAATAATCGATTTTAAATTTAGTTAACACTATGAATAAATAAGGCCAGCTAACAGAGTCAAAAGCTTTTTCAGCGTCCAGACTTATTATTACAGCTTTGTTTTGTGTTTTTGTATATGATTCATTGTGTAAAGATCATCATATGTTATCTTGTGTTTGTTAATAAATCCTGCCTGATCATTGTGGATTACATTCGGGAGTATTCACTCTTTGGGCATATTTGAGGTGTATATACTATAGTCCACATTCAGGATTGAGAATTGTCTGTATGAGGCACAGTCAAGTCGATCCTTCCCCTCTGTAGGCACCAATGATAGGATGGCTTCCCTTCCAACTCAGAGGGATCTGAGCTTTTTTAAGGGTCCGGTAAAATCTTGATTAAAGGACTTCTGGTATGACGTCAGAGTGAGCCGCTTCCACGCTCTGCCGCTTCCAAAATTTTCTCTAGAAAAGTACCGTTTACTCTCAAAACTCCAAGAAACGAGGAGCAACAGATGACGAAACCAGGAATAAAATAGACGGGTAACGCTACTGGAGCCAAACGAACAAAGCTGTCCACGCCTCCAGTGAAAAACAACCCGTCTCACAGGAAAACAACGCTAATATGGCTAGCGGGTTCGAGGCCAGCGGGGGCCCAATGTATCAGCTGAAAAGCCAAGCTCCGTCCCCGAACTCGGATCTCCAGGCTCGCTCTTGTCCAAAGGCAAAAGGGAGATAGCCTTACACTGACTGGCCGCTATGATATATGAAGTTAAAAGTGAAATGCAGCATGACATGGCGGAAATGTGATCAGTGCTTGGAATTGAAGAAATCGATAAAAGAGGCAGGAATAGGTGGAGCGCACATGGATGAAGCTGACATCGTATTTCAGACAATATGAATGAGCTGCAGACAATCTAGAGGGCCAAGATGGAGGCGCTGCAGGCCAATGTAATGACTCTGCAGACGGCGAACAATAATATGAAAAATAAGATCCTGGATTTGGAGTCCAGATCACGTCGACTTAACCTTAGGCTTGTGGGGCTCGAAGAGGGAGAAGATACTGAAAGTTTCTGGGAGAAAATTATCTGTGAGCTCCTTGACAGCTCTGGAGTTGAAGTCCCTCCCATCACAATCGAAAGAGCACATCACCTGGGCAAACCAAGACCAGCTTCTGATAAACCACGAGGTCTAATAATGACTGTGTGAAAGAACGTGTCTTGAAGGCTGCAAACGAGAAAACTGAGACATGGATTCTCTTTACCGGAGACTCTTCTGGTGACATACAAAGGTAAAACGCACATGCTTAGAACACCAGTAGAAGCAGAAGTGCTGATCAGGAAGATGCAAAGCACAGATAACTAATCAGTGACATGAGATGGAGCCACCAGCATGTGGTATGTGAGTTCAGATTATAATCACATGGTGATACATTGTTATTGATTTGAAGAGACGATGATGGTGATGTGATTTATTTGTTTTTGACATCAGACTTCATGCTCCATGTTGGCTGTCTGCTTTAGTACATAAACTCTGTGCCCAGTTGGATCCACTCATCGGAGTGCCAAACGGGGAAGATTGGATTTGTGGGAAAATGGAAAAAAACTTGTAGTGGGCAGTGGGAGGGTGTGGTGGACCGTGAAGGTGGTGAAGTCCGGTTCTTCATGAGGATTGGAACCAGGAGCGGCCGTGGACTTTTCGAAGGTCCTTTTTTAGGACTTCCCTTCCTTTTTATCTTTTGTATGATCAGGTTTTGGGCTCAGTGCACGTTTTCAGCACAAACCCTTTTTTGTTCTCTATGTTACTTTTTCATCTGATTCCTGTTTCTGTGGTTCTTATGTTCTTTTGTTGTGTTCGTCCAGTCTTAAAGCAGAATCTATCAATGGCAAAATCAATACGATCAATCCAATGGTATCAGATTTTGTACAAGTAGCCTCCTTTAACATTAACAGCATACTGAATCCAATCAAACAAACAAACATTTTAACAAAAATGAGGAATAAATAGACATTATATTTTTACAAGAGACCCATTTGAATAACATTGAACATCAAAAACAAAAGACATTTTGTTCATCATACGGAGGGAAACATAAGAGGGGAGTTGCAATACTGATTTCAAAACAAAAATAGCTTTATATACTGATATTATGGACCTGATTGTAAACCACACGGAACCATAATTTGTGGCTGCGATTGGAAGTTTTGCATTCAACCTACATTAGACGTGTCGAACTCAAGAGAATCTGGAGGAACAATGAACAAGAATTTCCGTGAAATTAATTATGAAAATTTGACTGATTGACATCTGGAGGGAGATGAACCCTAATGCACGCCAATATATCAATTTTTCTAATCCACATGCAATTTGCTCTAGAATAGACTATTTCTTTATCTTCAATAAAGATAGATCTGAAATCACTGAAGCAGATATAGGCACAATAGACCTAAGTGACCCATGCACCTATCTACATTTCTGTAGAATTTGAGGAAAGATGAAAAAACACACTTTGGAGGTTCAATGCCAGCCTGCTTAATGACCCTTTGTTTAAGGAAAAAATGTCCAAACACATTAAAACTTATCTGGAGGAAAATGATACTGGGGTAATTTCTCCGCCCATCCTCTGGGATGCTTCCAAAGCAGTCTTGAGAGGACAAATCTAACTATAGCCTCAGAAAAAAAGAAATAAAGGGTGAAAAAGCTAAATGATCTGCAAGAAAAATTTTAGTAGTTGAAGGAAAACCATGCCAAAAAGGTATGTTGAAAAATGCTACAAGAAATTAAAAAGAGAAGAGGAAAAATGAATGATCTGACTTCACAGGAAATAGTTAAGAAAATGCACTTTAACAAACAAAGATATTATGAGTGGATCAAAATTGTCTCAATTACTGTCTTGGAAACTTAAAAAACAACAAGCCGAAAGAACAATTTTTAAAATACGGGACAGGCAAAATTATGTAACAAGACCAAATCCAATCAGCATTTGAATCTGTCTATAAAAAACTTTTTTCCCAAATTCCAGACGATAAAGAAGATGATATGAATTCCTTTCTGGACACCCTCAATTTGCCTCTTATGTCAGAAGAACAAAATACAAAATTTGGAGCTGAAATAAGAGTTTTGGAAATACAAGGCGCAATCAAAAGATAAAAGAATAATACATCTCCGGGGAGAGATGGGTTCACCTCAGAGTGGTATAAAGCTTTAAAAGACACATTTACTCATTTCCTTTTGGCAACTTTTAACTGGGCACAAAAATCAGACCCCTCCGAGTTGGAAAGAAGCCATTATATCCATGATGCCATCATTGTCCCTGTCCCCAAGAAGCCCCGGATCACTGGACTTAATGACTACAGGCCTGTGGCGCTGACGTCTGTAGTCATGAAGTCATTTGAACACCTGGTCTTGCCTCACCTCAAGTCCTTCACCCCCTCCCTGCTGGACCCCCTGCAGTTCGCCTACAGAGCCAACAGGTCTGTAGACGACACAATCAACCTGGCACTCCACTTCATCCTGCAGCATCTGGACTCCCCTGGAACCTATGCCAGGATCCTGTTTGTGGACTTCAGCTCTGCATTCAACACCATCCTCCCTGCTCTGCTCCAGGACAAGCTCTCCAGCTCAGCGTGCCTGACTCCACCTGCAGGTGGATCACTGACTTCCTGACGGATCGGAGGCAGTGCGTGCGGCTGGGGAAGAATGTCTCAGACCCTCGGACTATCAGCACCGGAGCTCCACAGGGCTGTGTACTTTCCCTCTGCTCTTCTCCCTGTACACAAACTGCTGCACCTCCAGCCACAGCTCCGTAAAACTGATCAAGTTTGCGGACGACACCACCCTCATCGGGCTCATCTCGGACGGGATGAGTCTGTCTACAGGAGGGAGGTGGACCAGGCTGGTGTCCTGATGAAGCGGTAACAACCTGGAGTTCAACGCCCAGAAGACAGTGGAGATGATCGTGACTTCAGGAAAGTCACAGCCCCCAGCCCCCACTGGTCATGACAGACTCCCCATCACCACCGTGGACTCCTTCCGCTTCCTGGGCACCACCATCACAGCCAGGGACAAACAGAGACTACAGCGCATTTTGCGTTTGCTGAGAAGGTGATCGGCTGCAGACTTCCATCTCTGCAGGACCTGTACGCTCCAGGGCTCTGGGACGAGCAGTCAGATCACAGCTGACCCCTCTCACCCTGGACATGGTCTATTTGAACCACTCCCCTCAGCAGGAGGCTACGGTCCATCCGGACCAGAACCTCCCGCCACAAGAATAGTTTCTTTCCCTCTGCCGTTGGACTCATGAACATTCTAACACTCCTATTCTGCGACACAACATCACTTTCGCACTACAACTGTAAATCTATACTGTAACTCTTGTGTACATAGTAATGCCTATTTCTATTTTAAAGTAATTTTTAAATTGTTTTCTTAATGCATGCCCTTTTGATTGAATATAGTTGTTTTTTTATTGCTCAGTGTTTTATGTTGCACCTTAAGGCCAAGACAAGTTCCAATGTTTGTGAATTTTGTTCATTGACAATGGCAATAAACCTTTCTGATTCTGATGATTCCTAAAAAGGGGAAGACCAATTGGACTGTGCCTCATATAGACGTCGCGGTTCCTTTTTACCACGAAATGATATGCGTAGTCAAAACAGTGTTGTATATTTATCCCCAGAGTCAAAAACAAAATATGCAGAACAGAAAACAGTGGATATTTACAGGTCACGTGCAGCAATACAATAGATAGGAAAAAAAAAACTTCTCTTAGCTCTGGAGCTAGTGCCTGCGCGCACTCAGCTCCCTCCTGAACAGCACTCCGAGTCCTAAGTCTCCTTTTATAACAGGAGGCTCCTCCCCAAAACAATCAACAGAAAAAATAAAAGATTCTCTTCAAACAGAACCATAAAACATTTCATAAATAATACTACAAATTCATAAATACATTTCTACACACATCCACGCCTTGTGTAAGATATAATCAAGCAAAAAAACTAATTAATTTCACCCAAACACGGTGAATTACATGACGTCGCAAGTGACGTCATACCCGTGCGCCCACCACTGACGCATAATAATGCGGAAGACCGCGGATTCGGATGGCCGGCAGAAAACGTGGATGAGGACGACGGTAAACGGGAGAGTGTGTGCATTTGGGACCGTGTTATGGCGAGAAGTATGGTTTAGCAGCAATCAAGTGTGCACCCGGGACTGCTACGATGGCTTTGGAGGAGAAAAGGAACGGCTATTGGACAGGTAAGAGAAAGCGCTGGTACAGGTGTGTGTGCGTGTGTGTCTGTGTGTGTGCGGGCTCCATGTCGCCTTGGCCTCCCCGCGCTTACTGACGAAGCTACTTCGTCACATAGACCCATTTCCATTCTGAATGTGGACTATCAAATGCACACCTAAATTATGTCCAAAAGAATGGAACAAATACTCCCCATCTGAATCCACAATGATCAGACAGGATTTATTACCAAACGACAAACACAAGATAACATAAGACGATCCTTAAACATAATGAGCGAAATACAAAAAAAACAAAAAACAAATCTGTAATAATAAGTCTGAACACTGATAAAGCTTTTGATTCTGTTAGCTGGCCTGACTTATTTAAAGTTCAAAACAAATTTAAAATCGATGATCTAACCTATTTGTTCCATTCTTTTGGACATAATTATGGTGTATATACGATAGTCCACATTCAGAATCTGTATGATGAACATTCCAGTCGGCCCTTCCCCTCTTTAGGTATTAAGAATATGATGGCCTCTTTCCAACTCGGAGGGGTCTGAGTTTTTTTTAAGTTCCCAGTTAAAAGTTGCCAAAAGGAAAGGGCTGTGTCTTTTAAAGCTTTATACCACTCTGAGGTGAACCCATTGCTGGAAATGTGTTTTTTTTTTTACTTTTGATTGCGCCTTGTATTTTGTATTTTATTTCAGCTCCTAATTTTTTATTATGTTCTTCTGACACACCAGGCGAGAGTGTCCAGGGAGGAATTTATATCATCTTTTTTATCGTCTAGAATCTTTTTTAATAAAAGGATTCAAATGCTGATTGGATTTGGTCTTGTTTGGTTAAGATTATATCACTTTGCCTGTCGCATATTTGAATAATTATTCGTTCAGCTTGTTGTTTTTTAAGCTTCCAAGATAGTAATTTAGAACATTATGATAATCTCTCATAATATCTTAGTTTGGCAAAGAGCATTTGCTTAACTATTTCATGTCAGATCATTAATTTCTCCTCTTATCGTTTTAATTTCTTGTGGCATTTTAGGACACCCCTTTTTTTCATGGTTATCCTCCAGCAATTTAATTTTTTCTTGCCGATCATTTCGCTTTTTCGCCCTTTGTTTCTTTTTTTCTGAGGCTATAGCCATAAATTGTCCTCTCAAGACTGCTTTGGAAGCATCCCAAAGGATGGGCGGAGACATTTTAAATTTTTGAAAAATGGTTATACTGGCGTGCCCTAGGGTTCATTTCCCTCCATGTCAATCATTCCTATTGTCTTCAATAAGAGACAGAACTTCTTGTTAATTGTTCCTCCAGTGCCTCTTGAGTTCGTCACGTCCAGTGTAGGCTGAATGCGAAGATTCCAGTCGCCACCACAGATTAGGGTTCCCTCCGAGTGGTTCACAATCAGGTCCATGACATCAGCATAGAAAGTGATATCGCCCCCTGGTGGAGCATACCATTAAAAGTAGTGAAACCTTTCCATCATTAATATTCCTTATAGTACATATCTGCCTTCTTTATCCTCACATTCAAAACTTTGTTCAAAAACTGTTCGGTTTGAGATCAATATTGCAACTCCCTTCTATGTTGCCTCTGTATGATGAATAATAGGTTTTTTGATAACAGAATTTGTTAGTTTTTGATGTTCAGTGTCATTCAAATGTGTCTCTTGTAAATAACAATGTCTATTCTTTTCTCTTCTCCTTTTTGTAAAATGTTTTGTTTTTGCCATTGATGCCATTCACTTGAAGGATGCTTCTGATGCCTGTGAGTTGTTGTATTGATCTCACTGTTTGCAATTTAGAATATTTTTAATCCTCCTGTCAAAAACACCAAACAACACAAGAACCACAGAACAACTGAAAAGGTAAAAAAGAAAACAAAAGGTTCATGCTTGCATCGAACCCAAAACCTGATCAAAATAGATCGCAAAAGGGAGGGAAATCCCACATCCTGATGAAGAGCCCCCCCAAAAAAACTCCCCAGGCACTCCTGACTCCAATCCTCAGAAGGAACTATATATATAAGACCCCTGGCTCACCACGTCCCCCTGGCACTCTGCTTATACTTTCAATTTTCCCACAATCCAATCTCCCACATTTGACACCCTGCGATGAGTAGATGTGTTTAGTCACAGAATTTATGTACAAAAGCAGACAGCCACCAGGGGTCATAAGTCTGTCTGATGTTTAAGAACAAAACAAAAATAAGGTCATTAGTCTCATCAAATTAACAGAAATGTATCACATGTGACCACAACCCGATCTCACATCCCACGCTGGTGGCTCCATCCTCTGTATTGTTCATTTCTCTGTGTTTTTGCATTTCTTAAGAGCACCTCTGCTTCTCCTGGTGTTTCTGAGCATTGTTTTTTACCTTCAAAAGTCACCAGAAGAGTCGCGGGGAAAGAGAATCCATTGCTCAGTTTTCTCTTCTGGCTCCTCACAGATGTGTGGAACTTTTGCCGTTGTTGCGACCCGTATGGAATATCTGGAGCGAAGAAGACACGCTTGCCTTTGTACTGGAGGTCTCCTTAACCCTTGCACCTTCAGGACGCGTTCTTCCTCCTTAGACTTGTGAGGGAGGATCTCAAGTCCCGAGTTAATAAGGAGCTCGGAATGATCTTCTCCAAGAAGCTTCGTGTCTTTTCTTCCTCTCCTTCTCAACACCCCACAAGCCTCAAGTGAGGACGACGGGATTGGACTCCAAACCAGCGAGCTTATTTTCATGTTATAGTTCTCCGACTCCAGCGTGGTCACCCTGGCCCTCAGGCCTCCATCTCGCCCTTACTGTCTGCAGATCGTCCGTATTGTTGAAACACGCTGCTCGACTTTCTCCATGCGTGCTCCGGTTATTCCATCTAGCATCAGCTTTGAGTTTAGCGGTCACTGCCTCAGACATTGTTGGAGCTATGGTCGCTAACAACTCGGTTCTCAGAGACTCCATGGCACGCTGCACTTCAGACATCTTGAGCCACAGCCGATGACCAATTATGTTCTCTTCCCCTTCCGACGCAAAGGAGTCGCGTGAGTCTACTTCTGGGCCGGCGGGACCCGGCGTCTCCGGCGGCGAGGGAGCGCGGCTCTCAGGTTTGCTGTTAGCCGAGCTAGCTCTGTTAGCCTCTCTAGCCTCGTTAGCTTGTGATGCGGGCTGTTTTCCAACGGAGCCGTGGGCCATCAGCTTTTTCTGTTTTGGTCCTGTGGCGCTACTGGACTTGTGTCTTCCTTGTTTACTCATCTCTCGTCCTTGTTCTTTGGGATTAGGTGGGTCAAACGATGATTTTAAAACCACGTTTTGCAGCAGCGGTGTGAGGTGCGTCCACTCAGTGCGTCACCATAACCGGACGTCCGACTTCCGATGTTTCATAACACCATGTCAAAGTGCACATTAGTCACAAGAAAATGCTAACTGTTGGAGAAACTGCGGCACAAGGAGGCAAACCACTATCACATGTTCTGGGACTGTCCTGTTGAAATTAAAAATGCTCTGCAGATTGTTTTTGACACAGCTATTCAATTTGATTTAATGAACCATGTACTTGGGCCTCAGAACTCCTGCCATGGACACAATAAATGGATACGTTTGGAATGTACTTTTGGCTGCAGGAAAAAGGCCAACACAAATAAATGGATGACACAAACATCACCAACGATCAAGGACTGGACTGACACTGTAATGGACATACAGAAAATGGACATTTGTGATTTAATTTCCTTTTCATGTCCTGTTCTAAAAACAGAGTCCAGATTCAATTCAATTCAATTTATTTTTGTAACGCCCAAAATCAATGTCCTAAGCTATTTATGCTCTTTTTTTGTTGTCTATTGATCTCTGGTCTTGTTCTGTGTTCTATATGTTACGCTTTATTTTTGAAAATTTAAAAAAGAAAAAGAAGAAAAAAAAAAGACAAATGAGGGCAAATATAACGTTTTGTTCAGTGTATGTATGTAAAGTTTGATTGATTGGATTCATTTCTGTTCCAAGTGCTTGTTTGCGGCACAGACAAGCATTGTTCCAGAGTTACCTCATACTCCTGAGAGAACTGCAGGTTGTCGTTAGCCTTGAGTCGTTGGATACATTGCGCCAAGTCACACAGAAGAACCGGAGGGTGCTCTTGTAGCCCTAAGTCAGTGTAGGAAGAAAAAATATCAACTGTAGTTCAAACTGGAATGCAAAGACAAGTGGTCAGATGGTTTGGACATAATGACCTGCATGCAAACAGAGCAAGAAATGTCTGACCTGACCATGATAAAGTGAGGGACCTGCCTGGTGTGAGGGACCCTCCTGGTGTGAGGAATCCACCTGCTGTGAGATGCATGTCTGTTATGAGAGACCTGCTTGTTGTGAGGGACTCACCCGGTGTGAGGGACCCGTATGGTGTGAGGGACCGTCTAGTGTGAGAGACCTGCCCGGTGTGGGGGATCAGCCAGCTGTGAGGGACCAGTCTGTGGTGAGGGACCAGTATGTGGTGAGGGACCTGTCTGCTGTGAGGGACCTGCCTGCAGCGAGGGACCGGCCAGCTTTGAGGGATCTGTCTGTGTTGAATGGTCTGTCTGTGTGAGGGGCCTGCCTGGTGCGAGGGACCAGCCAGCGGTGAGGGATCTATCTGTGGTGAGGGATCTGTCTGTGTGAGCGACCTGCCTGCTGTGAGGGACCTGCCTGCAGTGGGGTGGTGCCGTCTCCTCATCTCCACAGGATCGGAACAAGGGGCCTGCATAGACTCCTTGCGCCGGCCGAGGGGCTCCTCTTTCAGTGAAGAACATGTTCGCTTCCTGAGGAGCATATTACACAATGACTCACAGCGCAGAGGGCATGTGGTGGAAAGCGTGTGACACACTCACCGCTCCTGTCGACTGCACCCACAGACAGGACAGGGAAAAAGAGACAGCTGTCATTACCCGAGCAGAACGCCCTACCACAGCAAATGTTCCCTCAGGAGCGTCTGTGTCTCACGTAAAACATGCAGCCAAACAGGAAGAGCCTTCTCCCATTACACCATGTTTCAAAATAAAGACAGCTAAAATGAATCCAAAGTTCTCACAGCACTGAAGTGTGCATTTTCTGAAAGGGTGTGACGTGTGAATGTACAAGGGGCAGTAAACCTGAGAACTGGGACAGCCATAGCCTAGCTGTCTGACCAGCCAAGACTACACGCTTTGACAAGACTTTACAAAGACGTTTTGATCTGGAATCGTATCCTGTCTCTGATTTCCAATGGCTGTGATTGACTGGCAGATCTGAAAAACGCATTGCCCGTTTGTGTCTATGCAAACATGGCGGCTGTGAGTGAAAAGGGACTGAGAAATCGAGTGGCTTTCTGCAGAATCAACAAGCAGAGCACTAAACTCATGGATCTGAGGTAAATGAAGTTATACTGTTCTGAATGATACCAGAATATAAGAGTCGAGTGCTTTGCTCATGGTTCAGTGAAGTATTTAGGCATTTTGTAATTCGGGACACTTTTAACATTAAGAGTGTTTAATCACGAATCCTGCACACGCAGTGACAAACCGACCTTTTAAAGACTAAAATAGCAATCACTGTGAGAATGATGAGGAGGACTGAAAGCACTGGCCCCATGACCCACAGCATCTGGGCCTCATCCGGAGAGATCGCAACCTCCCCCTGGCTCTCCTTCCCTTGGCTCTCCTCCACCTGGCTCTCCTGGGTGAGCAGCTCGGAGAAGGGGCTGGCTGTCAGGGTCCTCTGAGAGAAAACACACAAAGCCCTCCTGTAATTGTATGTAAACGTCTCACCTACTACAAATTGTCTCTTTCTTTTCTTTTTTTTTATCTAAAATTTTTTTTCCAGACGAGGGTTCAAAGACTTGCACTAAGAGTCAAAGAAATGTAATTGAGGTTACTTTTGACAGAATTTGAAACTGTGACACTCACATACTGCGACTGCTCCAGCTCAGCCAACACAAAGCACATGTACTGCTGCTGCCTTCTCAGGGGACGGTTGTAAAAGCGACTGTACACACGCTCGTCCCCGAGAGTGAAGACGGCAGGAAGAGCATCCAGACGGGCTGCCACGTAAGGTCCAGAGTGGTCCAGTCCGTGGTCTAGGCTGTGGTCAAGGTTGTGGTCCAGGAGCTACCACAAAACAACATAGCTCAATGTTTACAATGTTTCTCCAGAAAACTGGACAGGTAACTCATGCCCCCGTATAGTATGTACATGCTGGTGGAAAAGCCAAATTACTGGACATGGCAGAGAAACATGTACAGCGTCTAGGATATACAATTAACACTTTTTTGTTCTGAAACTTTGAAGCAAATGTCTAATAAAACATATAGTGCCACATAGATTATAGACATTTGAGCAACAACGTCCTAAATATGAAAATGTGTGACCCTAAATCTATAGCCTTCCAATGGGGAGGTCAGGAAAAAAGCTCCTCAGACCACATTCTGTCCCCGCACAGGGCCCTCACCTCCTCCAGGTCTACAACGTCTGGGCTGGTCCACTGTTCCACATGGGCCTTTGACACAGGGACTACCACGACGTAGAAGCATCTGTGAAGGACAACCACAGGAGAAGGCTTACACATGAGGCTGCTGAAAGCTAACGTCCCTCGATTCCTCTGTATCAGATTTAGCTTTTTGATAATTTAAAGAGAACTGTAAAGACAGCTGCAATTTTAGTAATGTATTTTTAAAACTACCTATCGCCGGGTGTGTGCTTAGTGGTAAAAACAGCTGAATTTTTCTCAATAAACATCTCCTGTGAAGTCAGATCATTAGTTTGTCCTCTTATCTTCTTAATTTCTTGTAAGCATTTTAGGACACCCCTTTTTGGCATGAATTCCCTCCAACAATTAACATTTTTCTAAAGCTTCTTAAAGCTTTTTCTCCCTTTGTTTCTTTATTTTTGATGCTATAGCTATAATCTGTCCCCCTAAGACTGCTTTGGAAGCATCCCAGAGGATGGGCAGAGAAATTTCCCCAATATCAGAATCAGAATCAGAAAGAGTTTATTGCCATTGTCAATGAACAAAATTCAAAAACGTAGGAACTTGTCTCGGCCTTAAGGTGCAACATAAAACACTGAGCAATAATAAAAACAATAAAAACAACATATATTCAATCAAAAAGGGCATGCATTAAGGAAAGCAATTTAAAATTACTATACAATAAAAATAAAAATAGGCATTTCTATGTACACAAGAGTTACAATTATGTTTAAAGTTGTAGTGCAGAAAGTGACAGTGCAGTGAGTGGTTGAATATTGCAGTTAAAGTGACAGGTGTTTGAAGTGTTCATGAGTCCAACGGCAGAGGGAAAGAAACTATTCTTGTGGCGGGAGGTTCTGGTCCGGATGGACCGTAGCCTCCTGCCTGAGGGGAGTGGTTCAAACAGACCATGTCCAGGGTGAGAGGGGTCAGCTGTGATCCGACCTGCTCGTCCCAGAGCCCTGGAGACGTACAGGTCCTGCAGAGATGGAAGTCTGCAAAAGCCGATCACCTTCTCAGCAGAACGCACAATGCGCTGTAGTCTCTGTTTGTCCCTGGCTGTGGCTCCAGCGTACCACACGGTGGATGGAGGAGGTGAGGATGGACTCAATGATGGCCGGGTAGAACTGCACCATCATCTGCACTGGCAGCTTGGCTTTCCTCAGCTGCCGCAGAAGTACATCCTCTGCTGTGGCCTTCTTGATGAGGGAGCTGATGGAGGCTCCCACTTGAGGACCTGGGTGATGGTGGTGCCCAGGAAGCGGAAGGAGTCCACGGTGGTGATGGGGGAGTCTGTCATGATGAGGGGGCTGGGGGGCTGGGGGGTGGCTTTCCTGAAGTCCACGATCATCTCCACTGTCTTCTGGCGGCGTTGAACTCCAGGATTGTTACCGCTGCACCAGGACACCAGCCGGTACCACCTCCCTCCTGTAGACAGACTCATCCCCGTCCGAGATGAGCCCGATGAGGGTGGTATCGTCCGCAAACTTGATGAGTTTTACGGAGTCGTGGCTGAGTGAGTGCAGCAGTTTGTGTACAGGGAGAAGAGCAAGAGGGAAAGTACACAGCCCTGTGGAACTCCTGTGATGATAGTCCGAGTGTCTGAGACATTCTTCCCCAGCCGCACGCACTGCCTCCGATCCGTCAGGAAGTCAGTGATCCACCTGCAGGTGGAGTCAGGCACGTTGAGCTGGGAGAGCTTGTCCTGGAGCAGAGCAGGGAGGATGGTGTTGAAAGCAGAGCTGAAGTCCACGAACAGGATCCTGGCGTAGGTTCCCGGGAGTCCAGATGCTGCAGGATGAAGTGGAGTGCCAGGTTGATGGTGTTCGTCTACAGACCTGTTGGCTCTGTAGGCGAACTGCAGGGGGTCCAGCAGGGAGGAGGTGAAGGACTTGAGGTGAGCAGGACCAGGCGTTCAAATGACTTCATGACTACAGACGTCAGTGCCACAGGCCTGTAGTCATTAAGTCCAGTGATCCGGGCTTCTTGGGACAGGGACAATGATGGCAGACTTGAAGCAGGCTGGACATGGCATGACCCCAGGGAGGTGTTTAAAAATGTCTGTGAAGACGGGGGTTAACTCTCCTGCGCAATGTCTTAATGTAGCTGCAGAGACGCCGTCTGGTCCAGCAGCTTTTCGGGGGTTGGATTTCCGAAATAGCCTGTGACATCCTGTTCCTGAACTGAGAGGGTGGTGGGGGGAGGTGGGGGAGGTGGGCGGGTGACCAGGTTTGGGTTGGCGGAGGTGGCCACCGTGGGGGAGGGGGTGGTCACATCAAACCTGGAGTAGAAGGAATATAATTTTCCTCCAGATAAATCCTAATGTTGTTGGAAATTTTTTCCTTAAACAAAATGGTCGTTAAGCAGGCTGGCATTGAACCTCCAACGTGTAGTTTTTCGTCTTTCCTCCAAATCCACAGAGATGTAGATAGGAGCATGATCAATTAGGTCTATTGTGCCTATATCTGCTTCAGTGATTTTAGATCTGTCTTAATAGAGAATAAAAAGTAGTCTATTCTGGAATAGAGTGTATGTGGATTAGAAAAAACGGGTATACTGGGGTGCCCTAGGGTTCATCTCCCTTCCAAATGTCAATCAGTCCTATATTCTTCATTCATTTACAGAACTTCTTGTTTATTGTTCCTCCAGTGCCTCTCGAATTTGACACGTCCAATGTAGGTTAGATGTGAATATTCCAATCGCCGCCACAGATTAGGGTTCCCTCCGAGTGGTTTAAAAATCAGGTCTATAATATCTGTATAGATGGTGATATCGCCCCCTGGTGGAGCATACACATTCAGCAGAGAAAACCTTTCCATTGATGCTTCCCTTAATCGGTACATATCTGCCCTCTTTGTCTTTACATTCAAAACTCTGTTCAAAAGTTATTTGGTTTGAAATCAGTATTACAACTCCCTTCTTATGTTTACCTCTGTTTTTATAACGAAATTGTGTTAATTTTTATGTTCAATGTTATTCAAATGGGTCTCTTGTAAAAATAAAATGTGTATTCTTTCTTTTCTCATTTTGTATAACATTTGTGATCATTTGATTGGATTCAGTATGCCGTTTAATGTTAAAGGATGCTATTATGTAAAACATCTGATGCCATCAGAGTGTCCACAGTGATGCGGTCGCTGCATTCATACTGTTGTGGTAAAGAAGGAGCTGAGTCGAAAGACAAAAGCTCTCGATTTACCGGTCAATCTACGTTCACTACCCATGAGCTTTGGGTAGTGACCGAAAGGACAAGATCGCGGATACAAGCGGGCATCTGTTCCAGATGCCTCCTGGGCGCCTCCCTAGGGAGGCCCCGGGGAAGGCCCAGGACACGCTGGAGGGACTATGTCTCTCGGCTGGCCTGGGAACGCCTCGGGATCCCCCCGGAGGAGTTGGAGGAAGTGTCTGGGGATAAGGAAGTCTGGGAGTCCCTGCTTAGACTGCTGCCCCCACGACCCGGCCCCGGATAAAGCGTAAGAAGATGGATGGATGGATTGATCGTATTGATTTTGCCTTTGATAGTTTCTGAATGCTTTAAGACTCTTGTCGAACACAGGAACAGGAACACAGGAACAGGAACCCTCCCAGTTCACCACATGTTTTTTCCCATTTTCCCACAAATCAAATCTCCCACGTTTGGCACTTCGATGAGTGGATCCAACTGGGCACACAGTTTACTACGGCCGACAGCCAACATGGAGCATAAAGTCCGATGAGAAAACCAAATAAACCATATCTCTCTTATCAGTCTCCTCAAATCAATAATAATGTATCACCATGTGACCATTATCTGAACTCACATACCACACGCTGGTGGCTCCATCTCTTGTCACTGTTCAGTTCTCTGTGTTTTGCATCTTCCTCTGGAGTACCTCTGCTTCTCCTGGTGTTCTGTGCAAGTGCGTTTTATCTTCGTATGTCACCAGAAGAGTCGCTGGGAAAGAGAAACCCTGTCTCTGTTTTCTCCTCCTGAGCTCCTCAGAGATGAGGCGTAATTTACCACACTGTTGATGAACCTCGAATGGGATATCTGTGGCAAAGAAAACATGCTTGCCTTTGTACTGGAGGTCTTCTTTAACCTATGCAGCTTGTAAGACACGTTCCTTCACACGACCGTTAAGAAACCTCAAAATCAGACCTCTTGGTTTATCAGAAGTCTTGGTTTGCCCAGGTGATGTGCTCTTACGATTGTGATGGGAGGGACTTCAACTCCTGAGCTTATAAGGAGCTCTGGGATGATCTTCCCTGAAAAAACTTTCTGTATCCTCTCCCTCCTCTCCTTCTTGGACACCCACAAGCCTAAGGTCAGGTTGAGGTGATCTGAACTCCAAATCCAGGATCTAATTTTTCATATTATTGTTCATCACCTTGGCCTGCAGCACCTCCATCTTGGCCCTCATAGTCTGCAGCTCGTCCGTATTGTCTGAAATACGTTGTTCAGCTTCATCCACGTGTTCTCCATCCTTTATATCAGAGATGATTTCTTCAATTCGGGTCGTACCAAACACTGATCGCATTTCCGCACTCAAGGCCCCCATGTCACGCTGCATTTCACTTTTAACTTCATATATCATAGCGACCAGTCGACTCTCCCCTCCGCCTTCGGACAAGTGCGAACCTGGAGACCTGAGTTCGGGGAATGAGCTTTGCTTTTCGGCTGATACATCGGACCTGTTAACCATGCTAGCCTCGAACCCACTAGCCATGTTAGTGTCGTTAACTTGTGAGAAGGGCTGTTTTTCACTGGAGCCGTGGACCGTCAGTTTTGTTTCTTTAGCTCCCATAGCATTACCAGTCTTTTGTCTTGCTCCTCGTTTCTTGGAAGTTTGTGGGTAAAACAGTACTTTTTCAGAAAAAAGTTGGTAGAAGCAGGAGCCAAAATTGGCTCTCTGACATCAGACCCGGAAGTCAAAAACATTGTATTTTCATAGACTGAAATTGAAACATTTGATTATAACAAACTCAATATAAAACTTTGTATTTGTATACACTGAAATTTGAAAAAAAACTGACTATTACTATAAGCATCGTATTATTTCCCACTGATTTTTTTTTTTTACAGATTTTATATTTAATTATATTTTTGATTGATTGGATGTTAAGAAAATTCAGTTCTCATAATTCAAATTTACAAAATTCAAAATTCAATTACATGAATTCAGTCTAAAATAAAAACTTCAAATAAGCATCATATTTGTCTTAGCTGTGTGTAGCCGGTGGGCATAAAGGCTTTTCTGATTGGATCTTCAGACAGGAGCGTGTCTAGGGGGGGCGGGGGGCTGAGCCAAATTTTATGAGCTGTCCCAGGTGCCACCCCATTCACAGGGGTAATTAATTGTTTAATTTTAATCGAATTAATGAACCAAATTTAAACAAAACAGAATATAAACATCAACATTTATAAATCGAATAATATAAAATGATGTAAGCAATACAGATATTAAATATGACTGTTTAAATAAATAAAATGTAACACTTAACCGTCCCAGTTTTTCATTCTGGGTTGGATTCTTTTCACACACACATACCCTAACCCGGGTTGACATTTTCTTCCAATCCCTATGCATAATCTACTATGCCACTTACTTTATGGACAATAATAGGTCAAATCTCTATAAATACTACCTTACAGTGCCTGCAGCAGGTGTGTGGGGCAGGCTAAGAGCTAGCCTTCCGCTCTGCTCAGGCTCATGGGGCTGTAAGACTGGAGCTGTGGTCAGCAGGAGAGGTGCTGTGCGGACAGACACCTGTTGCTGGAGCACACTATTGCTGAGCACAAAGGAGTACATGTTGTCTGACTGGAGGTCCCTGATGAGAGCCCTCTGCTGCTGCGCAGGCACCTTCACGCTCTGCTGGTCGTACTGGATCTGAGAGACAAACAGACACAAATCACAATCTATTCATCTAGATTAGGTGGCTTGTATTTGAGATATATACACTTGCTTGTCTCTGTTGAAATAGTATTGCTTTGCCTGGAATGTCTGACAGAAGGAATTCAATTTATACATTTTCCATTGCTCCCATTAACAGTTTTTTATTAGTCAAAACTATCTTGAAAAGCAGGCAGACTTATTGTGAGTGGGTTTGACACTTCACAGATCTGGCCTGTAAACAAAGAGGGGGGGGAGGGAGAAAGGGAGGGAGGGAGAACGGGAGGGAGGGAGAGAGCGACAGACAGACAGACAGAGAGATAGACAGGGAGAGACAAGCGCAGAGGGAGACGACAGACAGACACAGACAGACAACAGACACAGACAGACAGACAGACAGACAGACAGACAGAAGACAGACAGACAGACAGACAGACAGAGACAGACAGACAGACCGTTTCCAGAACAAGACAGACAGACAGGACAGACACACAGACAGCAGACGAAGACATGAGACAGACGACAGACAGACAGTTTTTACAGTCAAAGACAGTACAGACAAAAGACAGACAGACAACAGAGACAGGGAGACAGACACAGACAACAGACAGACAGAAGACAGACAGACAGGGAGAACGAGGGAGGGAGACAGGGAGGACAGGGACAGGGAGAGAGACAGGGAGGGAGGAGAGAGACAGAAAGACAGATGACAGACAGAGACAGAGACAGACAGACAGACAGACAGACAGAAGACAGACAGACAGAGACAGACAGACAGACAGACAGACAGACAGACAGACAGAGACAGACAGACGACAGACAGACAGACAGACAGACAGACAGACAGGGAGAAAGAGCAGACAGGACAGGCAGGCAGAGACAGGGACAGACAGACAGACAGACAAGACAGACAACAGAAGACAGACAGACAGACAGACAGACAGACAGACAGACAGGGACAGACAGACAGACAGACAGACAGACAGACAGACAGACAGACAAGACAGACAGAAAGACAGACAGACAGACAGACAGACAGACAGAAAGACAGACAGGGAGAAAGACAACAGACAAGACAGACGGGGAAGACAGACAGGAGAACAGGAGAGACAGACAGACAGGAGACAGACAGAGAGACAGGGAGAAGAGACAGACAGAGACAGAGACAGGGAGACAGACAGGGAGACAGACAGACAGGAGACAGACAGACAGGGGAGACAGAGACAGACAGACAGACAGGAGAGAGAGACAGACAGGGAGGAGACAGACAGACAGGGAGAAAGACAGACAGACAGGAGAAAGACAGACAGACAGGGAGAAAGACAGACAGACAGACAGACAGACAGGGAGAAAGACAGACAGACAGGACAGACAGACAGACCAGGAGACAGACAGACAGACAGACAGACAGGGAGAAAGACAGACAGACAGACAGACAGACAGGGAGAAAGACAGGGAGAGAGCAGACAGAAGAGACAAGACAGACAGACAG
>BJKM01000609.1:110000-230000 GCA_015082035.1 Chaenogobius annularis | reverse complement strand
ACAGAAAGTTTGAAGAGTGCTATACAAAAGACAAGTATCAATTATTTACAACATTTACATTCACTAGCAGATAATGGTTCATAACTCATAACTCATCATAATGACCTTCTCCGTAAGACACTCTGGCACAGACTGACATAGGGAAGGAGCCTGGCTCCTTTTTATACCCCAAGGCCCCTCCCACAAGTTAATTAGCAACAGAATGACTGGTTTCTAGCATAAACCAAACATATTTGAATAAACAATAATTATAGAAAAATAGTGAACTGTAAGTATTACCAACTGGCTGGTGTCTCAGCGCCGGTAGAACTCTCAGAACATATAAGAATAAATGTTGCCCAAAAAAAGAGGCACTCTAAGCTGACTTTACTATGAAGTAACGCGCCACCTTCCTGCGGGTGATGACACTTAACCCGGACATGTGAGACACTTGGTTTGACGCACTGTTAATCGTGGAACTGGAGTAGAACTGGAGATGAACTGGAGATGGGTTGCGGCAAATGTTTGTTACTGGATACATTTATTGACGTGGATGATTTAGCAGCAGCCTAGTAGGCACCCAAGACTACTGGGCTAGGTTTTGGTGGATAACACAGACGGAGAACGGCAGAGATGGTCGGGGAAGGAGGTGGATAAACCGGTAAGTGTTTGGTACGCGTGTGGGCTTAGGTCGGGCATAGACGGTGCCGTGGGTTCTGATGGGGCTGCTCTGTCACGTTGTCACTATAGTGCACTAATCGAGGTGCACACTCTTTGGATGTGTTCAGCTGAAGCAGCTGGCTCAACTTGTTTATCTTCCTGTCGATGTTTGGAAGAGGTCCACTTATGAATGTTTTGATTTCCACTTATCAAGTACGTCGAATAACTTCAAGATGTCACTTTTCAAAACTTCAGTTAGTTCCCGTTGTATGTCCACTGCGCCCACATGCACAATTAGGGGTTTAAAACTCCTCGATGTGGGGCCAAAATATTAGGGTGATGTTATCTCAGAGATTGTGGTGCCGCCTCACTCTACTGCTAGCTCCGTATCCAACCAGCGGCTTTGATTCATGCTCTGAAAGTGGTAAAAATCAGTTTGTAAGCTATATTTTAGGTGGCTTAACATCATCTTTAGTTTGTTTTCGTACAGCTTATTCTTCACAGTTTTGGGAATGAAACAGATTCACTCTAGTTTAAGTGGAAAGTAGCAGTTTTTCTTGAAAAAACAGTGGACTTCTTACCACTGGATGGCACTGGAATTGTATCGTGGAGTCCTTTTTCAGATTCTAAAGCGAATATCTGTGCTTGTAGCTCATACATTTCTTGTTGATATTTCCTACAGCAAAGAGAAGAGTTTGTTTCCCTTTTTCTCCCGGACATATCGCTGGCTCGTCAGATAGGTTGGTAAAACTAAAAATGATCTTAAAATCCTTGGTTAAAATAATAATTGAAGATCTATGGAAAACAGAAACTGATTAAAAAAGCAAAATAAATAAGGAAGCAGCTATAGCAAGCTTGAGCAAGCAAAAAGTGGCACACCTCCAACCGGAAATGTTACAAGCACCTTGAAATATTCCATGTATACTTTATATATGTTACTAGAAGTTACTAGTGAGATAATACACCACATCCGTTTGCCTTACCTTAAGAGGCACTTGGGATTTGTAGGTATCTGGCATTTCCCACGTGAGAAGCACAGAAGTACTGGTCACAAGCATCGCTGAAAAGTTCCTGATGACTGCTGAGAGAATAAGTGTACAAAAAGTATATAATAATTAATGAAAAGCTTTTTAACTTTTATGAAACCAAGCTGTACTTTGAAGTCCAACAGTCCAAATATAACAGGAGAAAACCATTTCCCCCCCCACACCAGAAACGTACAACAGGCTCCTCCCCTCTGGGGCCAGGACTACCCTAAAAAAGAGATCATATATTCTCAGTGGGACTTTCCTGATTAAATAAAGGTATCCATCCATCCATCCATTTTCTACCGCTTGTTCCCGTTAGGGGTCGCGGGTGACTGGAGCCTATCCCAGTGACTTTGGGCCTTAGGCGGGGTACACCCTGGACAGTGGCCAACCTCGGGGACAGTGGCCAACTCGTCGCAGGGCTAACACAGAGACATAGACAATCTCACACTCATTCACTAGGGCCAATTTACAGTTGCCAATTGACCTGACACATACATGTCTTTGGACGGTGGGAGGAAGCCGGAGAACCCGGAGAGAACCCACGGTAACACGGGGAAGGACATGCAGACTCCACCCAGAGAAATCACGGGATGTAATGTTCGCCCAGGAATCGAACCCATGATTTCCTTCTTGGGAGGCGAGAGCTCTAACCGCTCTGCCACCGTGCACCCCAAATCAAAATAAAGGTAATTTTTGAAAAATTATGATAATAATAATTAACTACGCTCAAACAGTACAGTCTAGACAATTGGTAACACCAGGGGCGCGCAGTGGCTCAAACGCAGATTACTGAAGGCAAGACGCATCATCGAACTTGCCTGTGCATGAATATGGTGTGTGAGTGTGTGAGTGTTGGGCCGATGGCGCAGATTGGCAGGCTCGCTTCCGTCAGTCTGCCTCAAGGCAGCTGTGGTTACAATAGTAAGATGGTGGTGGGTAACCTACACGATGTGTCTTGCAAGGTGCTTTATAAATATAATGTACAAATCATTTTTGTTAATAATAACACAGTTTAAGGCAGTATCTAGTTAAAATTGTAAGAATTTTAATGTAATCTGATTACTTTTTTAGTAAACATAGTAATGGGACAGTTACAATCCTTGTGCCTTGTTAAGGGAAATTTGTGTATCTGAAGGTACATTTATTGTGATCAATTTGGCGTAGGTGGTAGTTTGTCTGATTGGACATTTTGATGACGGGAGAAGTTGTGTATACACTGGGCGTGTTTGGGTAATTTTATGCATCCATTAACTTCCATTATAGGACTCTTTAGACCCTCTCTCAAAATTCAAGATGAAAACGATTGACAAATTTTTGACTTCTATGCCTCAAACCGTGTTTTAGCAAAAATAATGTCTTTCAAAAATGTGCCAACTTTTAGGCCCTAAACACACTGCCCGTCACAATGTTTACGTTTTCGTGTGTGTAAGCTCGCGAAACCACCAGCAGCACATCAACGTGAGACCGGCCACACCAGCAGCCTCCAGCAGAACGTGGTGCGCTGGAGGAGCAGGACGTTTACACACTGGCTCTGTGTCTTTCTATGGGAAAGCCAATCAAAACATGTTTGTGCGCATTTAGACAGTTGTACCAGGGTCCACAGTGAAAATAACCACATGAATAGGCTTGTATTTACTGTCAGCAGCTGAGATTGACAAACGTGAGGTTTTCAATAGTACATTTGAAAGCACAGACAGCCTTTCTGAACCTGGGCCCCTTCAAACTGCTCCAGGAATGTGTGGTGCTGATGGTAAGTGCAAAAAAACAACAACAAACACATGCTTTCTACGTGCATTGACTGGGATACGAGCCTACGCTCAAGTCAGGCTTCAAATAATAAGTTGGATTCTATATTATGAAATATACGTGGGCCTATATACGCCCTGCATGGACTGTGAGGCCATTCTCATTCACTTTTAATGCTGGCAGTTATCTGACTGACCGTTTTCAAATCACTAACCATATTACGATACTGCCTCCTCCACTTCCTCTTCAGTGTGGTCTACCCCTAGATTCTAGTTTGTCTGCTGTCATGTTTATTGTATGTCGGTATAATCCCTCATTGCTACAGGAGTGTTCCATTGTAGAAAAAGATTCAGTTGTTTCATCTGGACTCTGTTTTAGAAAAAACAAAACGTTCCGACTCTCATCCAAGAGTCAGTCTCAATCTGTGAAACAAGTCTGAGAACTCTGGTTTATATCCTACTCTGTGAAAGCCTTGCTCACCAGGCGGGACCTCCTGATAATGGACCATTGAAACTTAACTGAGATGGGCCATTACTTCACTACATCATGATCATGTAACATCCAGCCGTTTGACGTCACTGCCGCATGCTAGCCACGGGCATCTTTAGATATTCTGTTTCACCCGTTTTCTGCAATTCCTGCAGTTTCTCATCTTCACATTCGCATACTGGCTTGACGCCACCTTCAGTCACACTTTTTTCCAGCCGCTGCTTTCATGCTACCTCATCTGACCATGTTCACCTTGCCTTCTCAGTCATGCTCACATCGCTTTCGGGCTTCTTCCAAATTCCATGCTCATTTTCTCTCGTTCACCCCTCATCCCATTCATCATGACCATTACGCCGACTCACACTAGCATGCTCCAACTCCAACTCATGCTAAGCCTTGCTCGCTCCAATCCACAGCAGCAGCCACGCTCACTCCGAGCACGAGCCTCGCCGGGAGCCATGCCTACGCTGATCCACTGTGGCAACCACGCCAACAGCGGCCAAGTGTACGCCAATGCACGGCAGCAGCCACACTTACACCGATCCACGGCGCCAACCACACCAACGACAGCCACGCTTACGCCGATCCATGCCGGCAACCACGGCAACGGCAGCCCCGCTTGTGCCCATCCACGGCGGCAACCACGCCAAGGGCAGCCACGCTTACGCCAATCCACTGGGGCAACCACACCAACGGCAGCAGCCACGATCGCGCCGAGCCACAGCCGACAGCCACTCATACCGGCCCCGGCATATCATCAGCGACTTTCCCTTTAGCCGTTAGACCAAGAATCTGCTTCTCGTCTCTATGAGTAACTTTAGTGCACCTCAAGTCAACACACAGAAGTAGCAGACTCACGCATTTAATTTTCATGCGACCATCGAACTCCTCAGTAGAACGATTCTTTCTCTCGTTCCAAGGTTTCAAGGGAAGAAAGCTCGCTTCTGTCTACTCTTAACAGGTCCTCCACGTCCGTTCGAATTATACCCCACTATTTTGACAACACCTCTTTAGTAGATCAGTAAGGGATATTCATTACGTCCGTACCTCACAGTTCTCAAGACTCAGTAGTCTAGTCCTCCGTCCATCAATGCCGGCGCACCCGCATTGCTTGTACTCGAGTCATTAAATCAGCCAACCTCTACTCTCAATTTGGCTGTTCCCGAAAATCTATGCTTCAGCATCCAAACTTCCAATGATCATCCTAATCCTGCTTCTCCGATCTTCCATGAACCATCTAAATCAGACTACTCACTCTTCTATCTTTCGTTTCCACAGCTCATTCTCAATCTCATTCAGCATCTCCATTAAGTTCAATCCCTCATCCATCGGCTCGATATGTGATTTCATTATCCTATCTGTCAGTTCGTCAACTCGCTTCTATTAAGTGATTAATAGCCCGTGCTCTCAACTTTCTCTCTATTTCCGGAGCCAATGCGACGACCATTGTAAGCTCCAACCACTTGTTTAGACGATTGCTCGCTACGAACCTCCAACCCCATCACTCTCGCACCGTGTTTCATCACCATGCACTTTCCATCGGCTGACCCATGAACGCATTGTCTTTATGCCATCCGTCTTATGAAACGTATAGTCGCACCGCACATCTATCTCACTGTCACACTGCTCGCTGTATTTTCCTAATTCGCGCTCTGAAAGCTCTTTCAAAAGCTCTTGTCAAAGCGCTCGTGTTAATTCCTTCTTCTCGCAGGTTCTCCAGTAATGGACAGACTGCTTTTAGATTCCATCCAGCTACTCTTCAGAGAGTCCTCAACTATCCAGCTCCTCTTCTCTTGTGCCACTCTGTTGACTTCTTCAATCTTCATTTTCAGACAGGCTTTACGTTGAGATCCAGACCATCTTTGCTCATTTTAAATCATCTTTGGGGGTTCTGAATCGGCTGGGCCGATTACCCGAGACGGAGCCCCCATCCACAGTCTCTCTACCCAGCAAAGTCTAATCGATCCATCATCGATCCAGCATCGATCCAGCATCGATCCATCATCACTATTATCAATAAACATTCTCTCATGTTCAATTTGTTGTGGCGTGGGCCCTGCTAGTGAAATTGAATAGAATGAAGTGTCTGAAAGACAACCATTGCTGGCATAAACATAATTATTATCATCGTGTGTGTGTGGTTGCTTGATGTAAAGCACCCTGAGTGCCTTGAAGGTAGAAAAGCGCTGTATAAATGTGACCATTTAGATCAGGCTTTATTTGTTAATACCTTCAAAATGATAAATAATAATGGTGTTACATTTGTCAATGTACCCAGCCCTGCACGCAGCAAGAAACAGTGGCTTGCAAAAGATTTCATACCCCTGGAACATTTCCACATTTTGTCACGAACACAAACTTTACAAAGTTGCATACAATTAGGAAGTCAAAGGAAAATTGTACACAATTACAGATAAAAAACACCACCAAAAAAAACTTGAACAGTGCTGTCTTGTGAAGGCCACAGAAGTTTATTAAGAGAATGTTGGGGAGAAAACAGCATCATGAAGTCCAAGAACACACCAGGCAGGTCAGGGAGAAAGATGTGGAGACGTTTGAAGCAGGGTTAGAATATAAAAATGTTTCCCAACTGCTCCACTGTTCAATCCATCATCCGGAGATGGAAAAAGTCTGATCCGACCAAAACACTATGTGTGGTGTAAAACTAACAGGCACGCAGCACTTTTCAGATTCACAATTGTGTCACTTTGTGTTGCTCTTTCACAAAAAAGGTAATATATAGATATAATTGATTTACCTTTGTGGTCGTGACGTAACAAAATGCTGAAAAGGTGGTATGAATATTTTTGCAAGCCACCGTAAAAGGTTTGAGTAAAAACGTTTTCAAAATGGAAGACTTCTCACCTGGTGTTGGGGTGGTCAATGTGCGGCTCTGGATGCTGGGGCTCAGGGGACCCCCCCCCCTGCTGGTGAAGGCCTGGGCCCGGATGTCATAAGTGGTGTCAGGCTGTAGACTGTCCAGGCTTAGGTGGGTGGAGCTGGTGCTGATGCTCCTGTTGCTGTGGCTGTTGATGTCACGGTACACTACCAGGTACTGGACAATCCTGCCATTCCTCTGGGCCAGTGGAGGGGGGTCCCATGACAGCTCTGTGCTGGTGGAGGACAGCCCTACAACTGTGAGGTTTTGAGGGTAACTGGCTGGGACATCCTCTGGGAGGCTGATCTCCTTCACATACTCCTCCCCGCAGCCAACTTGGTTCTTGGCGCAGAGTTTGAAGATGTAGGTGGCCCCCTTGTGGAGGCTGGTGACAGTAAAGTGGTCATCTGTCGGTCTGAAGTCTCTCGCGGTGAAGGCGTCTTCCTCTTGACTTTTGTATTGCAGGCGGTAGCCCATGTGCTCCCCCACCATATTTTGGGGTGGCTGCCACTGGATAAGCGCAGTATTGCTGATGGTAGTGCTAATCATCATGGTAGGATGCCCTGGCACTGCCAAATGCCAAAACATGAATTGAAGTATTGGTATTATAGTACTGTATAGGACAAAACAACAAATACAGACCTGCGCCTGTGGTGGTGGCCTGGCGTGCTGTGCTGGGAGCGCCTTCTCCCTCGGTGGTGTATGTTGCCACAGTTACAGAGTATGTGGTCTCTGGCTGTAATCCCGTAATAATGGCCTCCTAAAAACACAGAAAATCAAAGACACAAGAGACACATTCTATTCTAAAGTAGAATGCGATCATTGGATGTGAAGAGAACAGCTCTGCCTTTTGCTTGTGTCTAAAGCTCTAGTTGGTATTTTGCCTGATTATTGATCAAGTTTATTGCACCTCAGATCAGGTATTCACAGTTTGAGGTCTCAGGACATTTTTATCTTACAATCCCATCGTTTTAACACAGAGAGGAAAAAAAGGCTTTCAGGACACTTTGCTCCTGTGGAACAAAACACAGAGACTTTAAATTAAATCATTTTATGCCTTTTTAATGATTTTAAAGCTCTGGACACACCCGCAGTGCTGATGCACTTGTTTATATAATATCATATTGTATGTAATAAATGTGTTTTTATGTATTGGGTTAATTTTATTGAATGTTTTATTTGTGGTTTGTGGTTTATTTTGTGTTTGAACAGGGACCCATGTAAAAAGAGAACTTTTCTCATTGGGTTTTGCCTGGTGTAAAGAAAATAAAGTGAGAATAAAAATAAAGTTCCCCTCTCTCCCCTCTCTCTCTCTCTCCTCTCTCTCTCCCCTCTCCCCCTCTCTCGCCCTCTCTCTCCTCTCTCCTCTCCTTCCCCACTCTCTCCCATATCCTCCCTCTCTGTCCCCCCTCCCCTCTGTCCCCCTCCTTACCTCTCTCTCCCCCCTCCCTCCCCTCTCCTTCCCCTTCTTCTCTCTCTCTCTCTCTTTCCCCTCTCCTCCCTTTTTTTTTTTACACTAATTCCAAATTTGTATTGGATTTTAGTTCTAAACATGTTTAAATAAAACTACAATGCCACTTTTTAAACATGAGCTGCTTGTCTGCAAAGCCCAGGGGATGGCTGTAGAAGAATTGAATTGATGTGAGAAGGTTCTCCCATAAAGCTCCAGTCCCTGAATGCAGTGCTCAACCCTTCAGAAAACACAAAATGCTCTGCTTCAGTCCAGTCCACATGATTGTGATGCTTTTATAACCACACAGGCTCAGCTCACAATCTGCAATTTGCTATTTTTGAATGATAGGATAAATAAAGATAGCACTTTATTACTATTAGCTTAGTTGTGGACTTGACTGAGGTTTAGTTTAAGTGACTAGTGGTCTTCCAAAAAACATGAATTGACTCACAATTCCTCAAGCTATAGGAACCTAGATCAAAATGCTAAGGAAACATTACTTATTTTTAACAAACTTCCCGGGGAGGACTTCCAGACCCCCTGTACTATGGTACTCCGCACACTACTTGTTGCCCCTCACTTTTTAAATAACTGTGACACCCATACCAATAGGTCTTTGCCAGGTCAACACTTCCTCTGGTCCAGTCCTAAGGTCATGGGAATGCATAGACTACCAACCTGTGCTTCTGGCTCAGACACATGCAGGATCGTTCCTTGTCCAGTCGGTTGCTCTTTGTTATCGAGCTGTGTGTACGTCAGTTGATAGCCCCTGATCTGCCCATGTTGAGTGAGGTAGATGGGGGGCTTCCAGCTCACTCTGAGGGCTGTTGAATTCAGAGGGTGAACCACTAATTTCCTGGGAGGGGCTCCAGGCACTGCAAAAAAAAAAGAAAGTAAAGAGAGATTCAAAACTCCAGTCAAATAAAATAAAGTGACACTACAGAGCACATATGGCCACTAGTGAACAGGAAATTTAATGTCCACATTTTATCATGAGGATTATACCAGGGCTGCAACGATTACTCTAGTATATCGAGTAATTTGATAACAAAAAAGCTTTGATTATTATTTTATTGCCTTGACGATTCGTTTAATTTACATGTTTCATTAAAAACATGTGCAGCAGTGGAGCGCACAGAACAACTTGTGTCGCTCGTGTCACACGGAGCAAGTTCCGGACCTGCAGCAGCTAAAGCACAACAGAGGAGAGAGCGGCGTGTTCCAAACCCACGAGTGCGACTGGGAAGAGTTTTGTTGTGTGAAAGAGCACGGTGTCGCGAGCTGCAACTCGAACCACCAAAACCAGCTCTGTGCGCAGAAACTCCATTTGTTATTTGTTTATTACTATGTACTACTAGTACATAGTAAGTAAACTATAACGTTTATTAAAAAAAATATTGAATATGCTTTTAAATGGTTTACGGAATGTACAAAAAATTTTACCGGTTACTCGATTAATCGAATCGAAGAAAAGAATCAATAAATTACTCTATTACGAACATAATCAATAGCTGCAGCCCGAGAAAATACATTTTATTATTAAATCTGAAATATATGTAAATCTAAGATTTTGAAAAACTTAAATCCTGTGCAATTAAATATTATCAATTCGATTTTAAATAGAACATTGGGTGTGGCTATGGTGAATTTTCAACAAAAACCCAATATTTGGAAAAGCTAAACAAATTCTATCTTGAACTAACAAATGTCGGATTTGAAAAGAACCAAGAGAACGCATGTGCAGAATAGTGAGCTGGATGTGACGATATGATTCTTCCCTTTCACATTTCATGTTAAAAAATGGATGAAGTACAGTTAAATCTGTTTGACGTGGACGTGCATTGAGCGTGATTCAGACAATGCGGACGATCTGCAGACGGTAAGGGCCGAGATGGAGGAGCTGTGGGCCAGGGTGACGGCGCTGGAGTCGGAGAACAATAACATAAAAAATAAGATCCTGGATTTGGAGTCCAGATCCCGTCGTAACTTGAGGCTTGTGGGCATAGAAGGAGGAGAGGAAGGAAAAGACACAGAAAGACCAGCAGCTGATAAACCACGAGGCATGATTATGAGGTTTCTTGACGATCGTGTGTTGGAACGTGCCTTGAAGGCTGCAAGGGTTAAAGGAGACCTCCAGTACAAAGGCAAGCGTGTCTTTGCTCCAGATTTTCCATACGAGGTTCGCCAACAACGGCAAAAGTTCCACCACATCTGTGAGGAGCTCAGGAAGAGAAAACTGAGACATGGATTCTCTTTCCCCGTGACTCTTCTGGTGACTTTTGAAGGTCAAACACACGTGCTCAGAACACCAGGAGAAGCAGAGGTGCTCTTAAGGAAGATGCAAAACACAGAGAAATGAACAGTGCAGTGGGAGGAGCCCCCCGCGTGGGGCGTGTGAGTTCAGGTTGTGGTCACATGGTGACACATTTCTGTTAATTTTTTAAACAGACTTTATGCCCCCTGGTGGCTGTCTGCTTTTGTACATAAACTCTGACTAAACACATTAGTGAATTGGATTTGTGGGAAATTGAAAGTATAAGCAGAATGCAGCAGGGGGACGTGGTGAGCCAGGGGTCTTATATATCCAGTTCCTTCTGAGGATTGGTGTCAGGAGTGCCTGGGGAGTTTTTTTGGTTTGGACTTGCCTCCCTTTTGCGATCTTTTTTGATCTGGTTTCCAGCATGAACCCTTTTGTTATCTTTTTTACCTTTTCAGCTGTCCAGTGTTCCTATGGTTCTTGTGTTTGTTGTTTTCAACCAGAGAGATTAAAAATATTCTAAAGTTGTCAACAGTGAGATCAATTCAATCAACTCAATGGCATCAGAAGTGTTACAAGTAGCATCCTTCAATGTGAACGGCATACTGAACCCAATCAAACACACATTTTAACAAAAAAAGAGAAAGAATAGACATATCTTTACAAGAGACACATTTGAATGACACTGAACATCAAAAACTAACGAAATTCTGTCATAAAAAATCCTTTTATTCATCATACAGAGGCAAACATAAGAGGGGAGTTTTTGAACAGTTTTTTGAATGTGAGGATAAAGAAGGCAGATATGTACTGGTTAAAGGGAATATTAATGGAAAGGTTTTTACTCTGCTGAATATATTGGCTGCGCCAGGGAGCGACATCACCCTTTGTTTAAGGAAAAAATGTCCAACAACATTAAAACTTATCTGGAGGAAAATGATACTGGAGAAATGTCTCCGCCCATCCTTTGGGATGCTTCCAAAGCAGTCTTGAGGGGACGAATTATAGCTATATCCTCCGAAAAAAAGAAACAAAGGGAGAAAAAGCTAAATGATATGCGAGAACATTTTAAATTGTTGGAGGAAACCCATGCCAAAAAGGGAAGTTGTAAAATGCTACAAGAAATTAAAAAGATAAGAGAAATTAACTATCTGACTTCACAGGAAATAGTTCTTTACCAAACAAAGATATTATGAGAGTGGATAAAAAATGTCTATATTACTATCTTGGAAACTTAAAAAACAAGCTGAAAGAACAATTTTTAAAAAATACGGGACAGACAAAATGATATAATCTTAACAAGACCAAATTCAATCAGCATTTTTTTCAAAAATTCCAGAAGACAAAGATGATGATATAAATTCCTTTCTGGACACCGTCAATTTGCCTGTTATGTCAGAAGAACAAAATAAAAAATAAGGAGCTGAAATAGCAGTTTTGGAAATACAATGTGCAATTAAAAGAATAATAAATCTCCAGGGAGCAATAGGTTCACCTCAGAGTGGTATAAAGTTTTAAAATACACACTGACTCATATCCTTAATACCTAAAGAGGGGAAGGACCGACTGGAATGTGCCTCATACAGACCCATTTCTATTCTGAATGTGGACTATTGTATCTACACCTCAATTATGTCCAAAAGAATGGAACAAATACTCCCAATCTTAATCCACAATAATCAGACAGGATTTATTACCAAACGACAAACACAAGATAACATAAGACGATCTTTACACATAATGAGCCAAATACAAAAACAACAAAACAAAGCTGTAATAATAAGTCTGGACACGTAAAAAGCTTTTGATTCTGTTAGCTGGACTTATTTATTTAAAGTGCTAAACAAATTGTAAATCAATGATCTAATTATAAAAATATTGGGGCTCTTTACGATGGTCCAACATCAAGAATTAAAATCTATGGTCATCTGACAGAGCCACTGACTCTGGAGAGAGGGGTGGGACAGGGCTGTGCCTGGTCCCCCCTCTTGTTTGCTTTGTATTTGGAACCATTGGCCCAATTTATAAGACAATCAAAAACAATTCACTGTGTTACAATTGATGGGACGGAACATAAAATTGCCTGCTGCAGATGATGTTCTATTGTATTTGACCAAACCAGACATTTCCATACCCAGTGTATACAGAGTAGGTTACACAGAGTAGGTTAAAGACTGATTGAAGATTGAAACTATAAAAATGAATGTTTTGCCCTGGTTTCTCTATCTGTTCCAGACTCTTCCAGTTTCCATCCCCGACCGGCTGTTTGATGAGTGGAATAAAGCGATCTCAAGATTCATATGACAAGGAATCATACCCGATTCAAAATCTTACAATTATTAAAAGAAAAAGGGGGCTGGGGTTTGCCTTGTTTGAAAAATTACTTTATTTCAGCTCAGATCAGAGCCGTGCTGGTGTGACCCAGAATATGAAGCTCAATGGAAGAATATTGAGATTGCTGTTGTGCCGGGGGTTCCTGTACAGGCCTTACTGGCAGATGACAAACGGTGAGTCACTTGGGGGAGGTGGAGAACCCTTGGGTGAAGTCTGTTCTTACAACATGGAAGGAGCTGATCAAAACATACAAACTAAACAAAGATGTTCAAATCTTAAACTGGTTTATGATCAGAATGTCACAGCTAACAGCACAGACTCAAGATTTAAAGTCTGGACAACAAAAGTATAAAGGTCTTTTACCAGATTGTAAAGGGAGAATCATCTGAAGAGCTTTGAGGAGTTGAAAGAATCCTTTGGCTTAAAGAGAAACAGGACTTTTATAGGTATTTACAAATAAGGAGTTATTATAATCAAGAAATCAAAAAAAATGAATGACCATCATAGCCTTTGGACTAAAATATTCATGAAAGCATATAAGTCTGAACTTTCGAGTGGATTAATATCTAAACTGTACAAATGTATTAACAATCTTGGCACTCAACTCTACTGATTACATTAAGGGTAAATGGGAAAGAGAGGGTCACTTTGTTCTGGCTGATGAAGAGTGGGAAAGTATATGTACATCTCAATGGAGAACCACAAAATCACATGTTTGGAGGGAATTCTGTTGGGAAAGTGTGTCTCATTTCTTTATAACCCCATGTCAAAGTGCCCATTACTCACAGGGAAATGCACAGACTGTTGGAAGGATGTGGCAGCAGGAGGGCAAACCACTATCATGTGTTTTGGGATTGTCCTGTTGTTCACAAGTTTTGGACTGAGAATCAACAAAGCTTTACAGACAATTCTGATGAAACATCACCATTCCAATGGACTTTACAACTATGTATTTGGGCCTCAGGACTCCTGCCATGGACACAACCAGCAGTTATCTCTGGAGCATCCTCCTGGCAGCAGCGAAAAAGGCTCTCACAAAAAACTGGATGACACAAAACACATGACTTTTAAAGACTGGACTAACTTTTTACATTCAACAAATGAAAAAAAATATATAACATTCGGAAATGTGAAAATGGACAAATTTGACAGACTGTGGGCAAAGTGGGATGTTTGTTTGGGTTGTGTGTTTTAGTTTTTATTGATTTGTAGGGTACCTGTTTTTTGCGTTTTATGTACATAAATTCGAAAAATAAAAAAATCTTAATTTAAAAAAAGGGAAACGGACAAATTTGACCGACTCTGGACTCACTGGGACTGTTTTTATATGTGTGTGAAAGTTTAGTTGATGTCTGTTCTTTTTTCTGATTGGGGTTTTGTTCTGTTTGTTTCTGTGTTTGTTCTTTTTTGAAAAACATTTAATATATAAGTTCATTTCAATTAATTATAACGGACATTAAAATTGACTTATTTGCCAGGATTTGGACTAAGTGGGACTTCTGTTCAGCGGCTCTCTGGGTGTATGTTTTTGTTCCTTTGATGTTGTACCTCACTTTTTTATTTGTATCTTTATTTAGAAAGAAAAGCTTAACAAATATTGAAATTATTACAAAGAAAAATGATGAGTATGATGTAAATGTGCAGAGCAGTACTCACTGGAGCGGGCCGTCCGCACTTGAATGGGCAGAGTGAACAATCCCAGGCCCATGTTTGAGCGTGCTGCCAGGGAGAAGCAGTACAGAGTGTCAGGCTTCAGGCCCTCCACTGCATAGGCCCCCGTCGGCTCCAACACAACCCGCCGCTGTGGAAGAAAACAGGCCAGTGTGGGGACTCAACTTAATATATAGACTGAAAATGCATTTATTTACACTCACTAATTAATCTAGAAGACTGTTATTTTCCTACAATGAAATACATTCATGGCCATACTTCACCCTACAATTTAGTCTCCAAACTTGGATGACATAAATAAGAAAAAAGAAAACACCAGTCTTGTGGTGTGTTCCCACACACCACAAGACTGGTGTTTTAACCTTTTTATGCATGACAAATAACAGTGCAATAGGTTGCGTTCACATGACATCACAACATTCTAGAATACCTTTAGCTGGGGTCTCCATACCGGTAACTCACAGCCTCTTGACATACCGATCTATTTTGATTGGTCACTTTCTAGGGCATTTGCCCTATCAAATTAATTGGCGGCCCACCCTTTTCTTGTACAAAACATATTTTTTGTCAGTTATCTATCCACCATTGCACTGCTGTCTCAGCCAAGCTTGAGCGCTGCAAAGAAGTACAGTTTTCATGAAGACTTAGAATCAGACATCTTATTCTCAAATGTCAAAGTGTGTGTGTCTGATCTGCGGATCCAGTGCGGCTGTTGGTAAGTGATTCAATGCAATGATTTAGTCTACGTTTTGCTTATTGATCACCGATGTGTAAATGTCAATACTTCTCAGAGCGCTTCCCTGAGGAGTCATCTCTCCTGTTTGTTTTCTCTCTACTATGGAGAGCAGGCAGCGAGCAGAAAGCTGGGTTGGACGCGGATCAGGGCCACTGGGAAAAATTACCACACAGCCTTGTTCTGCTGGCGTGAATGAAAGAGCAAACCAACGCCAACACAGCCGACACACGGAAGCACAGCGAAGTCAAACTCGTTCTTGCTAAAGACTAACATAAATGTACCTACAACACAAAACATGAGTTTAGCAGTCCAAAGTGCAGAGGCAAAGGGAAACAGGAGACGAAAGAGGTGAAGCGTGCTGGGCAGCACATGCAACCATTTAAATGGGCAGTGACCTGCCAAAATAGTGCAAGTTTTCTCCCCAGACCTAGATGTGTTTGCAATATATGTAGAGATAAATGTTCAGGCAATAGAACATTTTGTTCCAGCATAAATAAGATAGAAAATAAAGGTTTTGGGACATGAGTAGCTCATGGTTGTTTTGTCTTAGTGGAAGTAGCTCAGAGGCCAAACGGTTGGAGAACCTTGACCATCTAAAATTGAACTGAGATAAGTCAGTTACGGGAGCTAAATCCAAGGTGGTGAAACTCCAGGGGGGGAACAAGACTATGAAGAGCAAGATTCTGGATTTGGTTTCCAGGTCCTTCAGAAATAATCTCGGAAGGAATTACCGTCTGCAGAAAGCAGACCCTCTAGGACGCCAACTAGTCTATCAATATAGAAAGAGAAGCTGATAAACCATGAGGCCTGATAATGAGGTTTGAAACTTTTGCTTTGATTCTGTTAGCTGGCCTTACCTATTCAAATTGGTAAACAAATTTAAAATAGATAATTTATTGATGAAAAATATTGAGGCGCTTTACGATGATCCAACATCAAGATTTAAAATGAATGGTCACTTGACTGACTCACTGACTTTGGAGAGAGGGGTGAGACAGGGCTGTGCTTGGTCCCCCCCTTTTGTTTGCTTTGTACTAAGAATCATCGGCCCAATATATTAGACAATCAAACAATTCATGGTGTCTCATTTGATCAGCATAAAATTGCCTGCTATGCAGATGATGTCCTACTATATTTAACCAAACTAGAATTATCCAGACCTGATGTGATGCAATTCCTTCATGATATTGGTCCAATGTCTGGATACAAATTGAATGTACAAAAAAACTGATATTCTATCTGTTCCAGACTCCTCTCATTTCAATCTCTAAATGGCTCTTTGATGAGTGGAATAAAACACTCTCAACATTTGTATGGCAAGAAACCTCGAATCAGATTCTAAACTTTAATTATCAATAGAAAAAGGAGGCTGGGGTTTACTTTGTCTGAAAAATTACTTTATTTCAGCTCAAATATGAGCATTGCTGTACTGGTGTGACCCAGAATATGAAGCTCAATGGAAAAATATTGAGTGGTGTAGTGCCGGGGGTTCCTGTACAGGCCTTACTGGCAGATGACAAACGGTTGAGTCATTTGAAGGAAGTTAAGAATCCCTGGGTAAAATCTGTGTTTACAACTTGGAAGGAGCTGATCTAAAACACACAGACTAAACAAAGTTGTTCAAATCTTAAACTGGTTGGTTTATGACCAAGGTTTTGTACCAAATAGAACTGACTTGAGATTCAAAGTCTGGATTTTTTTTTTACCAGATTGTAAAAGAAAATCACATGAAAAGCTTTGATTTGCTGATCAGGACTTTTATAGGTATTTACAAATCAGGAGTGTGATAACCAAGGAATTAAAAAAATGCAACGACCACGGTAATCCTTTGACGGAAATATTCATTAAAGCTTTTGTAGTCATGCGGGTGCGGACAAGTTTATCAGGATTCAAGGTAAGGAAAGTTTATTTGTAGAGCACAATTCAAGCAATTCAAAGTGCTTCACACAACAGGAAAAAAATGCATTAAAATAAAAAAACATGGCAGAAATCACAAAATCTTAATATAAAAGTGCCATTGTCAGGTTATCCGTCAAATAGTTCAAGACATAAAAGAGAAAAGTGCAAAGAAAATCATTTCAGTCATATGCACAGCCAAACAAAACAGTTTTTAGTTTAGATTTGAACATTGCCAGAGTAGAACCTGTCTCACATCCTCTGGAAGACTGTTCCAGATTTTAGCTGCATAAAACTGAAACGCAGATTCCCCATGTTTAGTCCTGACTCTGGGCACCAGCAGGAGGCCGGTCCCTGAGGTCCTCAGAGTCCGAGATGGTTCATATGGCACTAACATGTCCGAGAGATGTACTTTGGTGCTAGGCCATGGAGAGACTTGTACACAAGCAGAGCTGCTTTGAAGTCTCTTCTCTGAGCCACAGGGAGCCAGTGCAGAGACCTGAGCACAGGACTAATGTGATCGTACTTCCTGGTTCTAGTCAGGACCCGAGCAGCAGCGTTCTGGATGTACTGCAGCTGTTTTACAGCTCGTTTGGAGAGGCCAGTGAGCAGGCCGTTACAGTAGTCTAATCTACTAGAGACAAACGCATGGATAAGCCTCTCCAGGTCTGGTTTAGACAATATACTTTTGATTTTGGCAATGTTTTTTAGATGGTAAAAAGGCTGCTGATGTTATTGATTTGACGTGGGTGTTAAAAGTTCAAGTCTGAGTCCATTATTACCGCCAGATTTCTAACTTGATTTGTAGGTTTTAGAGCGAGACTCTGGAGGTGGAGCTGCTAACACTTTCTCGTTGTTTCTGTGGCCAAAGACGATGATTTCAGTCTTGTCTGAGTTCAGCTGGAGAAAGTTGTTTTGCATCCACACACTGATCTGTTGGATGCAGTGACAGAGTGAATCCACTGGTCCATATTCACCTGCCGTCAGTGAAACATAGCTCTGAGTGTCGTCTGCATCATTGTGATAGGACACATTCTCGCTGCATATCAACTGACCTAACGGCAGCATGTACAGGTTGAACAGAAGGGGTCCCAGGATTGACCCTGGGGCATCCCACAGGTCAGGGGCATCTGGTCTGAGACACAGTTACCAATTTCCACAAAGTACTTCCTGTCTTCTAGATAGGACTTTAACCAGTTTAGGGCAGTGCCAGTGATGCCCACCCAGTCCTCTAGTCTCTGTAAGAGGGTCCCATGATCGACAGTGTCAAAAGCAGCACTCAGATCTAACAGAATTAAGACTGAGGCTTTGCCCGCGTCAGTGTTCAGGTGGATGTCATTTGTCACCTTGACAAGAGCAGTCTCAGTGCTGTGATGAGGTCTAAAACCTGACTGGAAAACATCAAATGAGTTGTTTATTAAGAGGAAATCAGTGAGCTGTTGGTAAACAACCTTTTCAAGGACTTTGCCCCAAAATGGCAGATTAGAGATGGGCCGGTAATGACTCAGTACTGCGGCATCAAGACTGCTCTTCTTTAGGAGAGGCTTTAGGAGAGGCTTTATGACCGCAGTTTTCAAAGACATTGGGAATGTTCCAGATTGAAGCGACATGTTAACTATGTGAGTGAGTGGTGCTAACAAACTGTTCAGCACAGACTTTAGAAATCTGGAGGTCACACATGGAGGCAGCATGTAGATGAACTCAGGCTGGTGATGATCTCCTGGACAGTTTTGTCAGTTACAGGTGCAAAGTGAGTCAGCTCTAAGTGTGTAGGTGGTTTTAGGGTTATTTTTTGCATTGTAGAATTTATAGCATTTTTAATGCCCTGAACTTTGTCATTAAAGAATAATGCAAACTCATTACACTTGGATGTGGAAATGAGTTCTAACGGCAGCTGAGCTGGAGGGTTTGTTCATCTGTTTACTGTGGCAAACAGGACACGCCAGTTGTTACTGCAGCTTCCAATTATTTCAGAAAAATATCTTTCCGTAGTTCTACATAAAATGAGGTTGTACATGTACAACTTCTCTCTGTAAATCTCTTTCTGAACCTGGAGCTTTGACTTGCGCCATTTTCGTTCGGCCCGGCGGCACTCCCTTTTCTGTGCCCTGACCGAATCATCATTTCTCCATGGCGCCTTCTGCTTATTTTGAACAATTTTAGCCTTCATAGGGGCAATGGTGTCGAGAACATTCAAAACACTAGATGTAACAGAGTTCAATGAACCATTCACATTAGAACATGAGACATTTTCAAAGTTAATCATTTCCATAAACAGTTTTTCCCGTGCTGTCATTTATGTGTGTCTCCTCTGAACAATTGCAGGACCAATTTCCCTGGTTTGGGAAAAACAGACAGGTCAAAGAAGACACAGAAATGATCAGACAGAGCAACATCGACCACATTGACCTTTGAAATATTAACCTCCTTTGTAATTAGAAGATCAAGAATGTGCCCTCTGCTGTGGGTGGGGCCGCTCACGTGTTGAGTAAGACCGAAAGTTTCAAGGACAGCATGAAGCTCTTTAGCGTTTCTTTCACAGAATCTATCAACATGAACATTGAAAGCACCTGTTATGACCAAACCATCAAAGTCTGTGCATACGACTGAAAGCATCTCAGTAAAATCATCAATAAACTTTTGCAGTGCTGAGGAGGCTTGTATTAAACAATGAAGAGAATGGATGGAGACTGTTTTAGCTCAATTTTAAAGGATACGTACTCAAATGTTGAAAACACCCCAAAGGACAACCTGTGGGTAACTATTTCATCTCTAACAAAAGCACACACACATTCACCTTTATATTATAACTCAATAGAAATGACCAACAACCTTTTAATGTAGGGAAAAGTAGGGTGCCAAGACGGTGATGACCGCGACAGAACAAAACAAAATAAGAGAGCAAAACAGTACCGGACAAAATAAGCAGAGGCCAAACAGAACAAAAACTTAGGGCGAATAAGAGCCAAAGCAAAAGCGACGAAACAACATAAGAGACAAAACAGCAGAGGCGGCGTGCCCAAACCGCTGCAGACCACTGCTGAACACCTGCAAAATAAACGGTGGAATGAAACCACTAAAACTTGGAAACGGTAGAGCATAATCCCAGGTTTAAATGATCAAAAAGACACTTTACGCAGCATGCTGCTTTAGGCTATGGGGCCAAATGGCGTTGACCAGCGTGCGCCACGTTGGCCAGTTGCCAGCTGCACTACAAACAGTGTTTTTAGGAAGTGGATTAGAACATCATTGAATTTGTAAATAGTGTTTTGAGTTTTCTGTTGCCAGGATCTGCGGCGCACAGCAACGCGCAATAAAGTGTATGGAGTGAGAGACTGATTTGACCAGCGTAACTAGGGGAGAACGGGATTCATGAACATTTGAACTGAATGAATGAGGAGTATTTGGCGTTCATCACCTGCCAGTATAGACGAAGCTGCTCAGTGCGCAATGAGACTCACGGAGCACCAGGATTGACCTGGTGTGGAGCTGCAGCACCGCAGCGGCACTAAAAGAAGTTGTTTTATAAATTTGGAAAATAAAAGCGTCGGGGCCGAAAGATTGGCATTTACCTGAGAATGGAGGACAGAGTGGCCACCAAACCAGGCCCGGAAGAGCGTGTAGGCAAACGAGAAGCAAACGTGAAGGGAGCTCTTAAATAGTCCACCAACTCAGCGCCACCGAGCGGCAGGTGAGAGTACTCTCAGCACAGTACCCCCCATAGCCCGTCTTGCCACACTTATAAATCAGAACATTCAAGAGGAAAAATATCTAAATTATATATATGTGTGAGATATTGTGAGGTCAGTCACACTGAAGGAGCTCGGAGTAGAACCACTGCTCCTCCAGCTGAAGTGGCTTGGACATTTGTTCCAGAGCCTCCTGAACGCCTCATTCCGGGCATTGCCCCTGGTGCAAAGTTCCTTGTCTTCTCTGTCAGTATGAATAAACAAAAGTAAAATAATTTGTTAACAACAGCTCCAGAAAGTGGAGCCATTATTCAACTCCAAAAGCATGATTGCTTCAAGTCTGCCATCATTGACGCTGACGTCTGTAGTCATGAAGTCATTTGAACGCCTGGTCTTGCCCCACCTCAAGTCCTTCACCTCCTCCCTGCTGGACCCCCTGCAGTTCGCCTACAGAGCCAAAAGGTCTGTAGACGACACAGTCAACCTGGCACTCAACTTCATCTTGCAGCATCTGGACTCCCCGGGAACCTACGCCAGGATCCTGTTTGTGGACTTCAGCTCTGCTTTCAACACCATCCTCCCTGCTCTGCTCCAGGACAAGCTCTCCCAGCTCAACGTGCCCGACTCCACCTGCAGGTGAATCACTGACTTCCTGACGGATCGGAGGCAGTGCGTGCGGCTGGGGAAGAATGTCTCAGACACTCGGACTATCAGCACAGGAGCTCCACAGGGCTGTGTACTTTCCCCTCTGCTCTTCTCCCTGTACACAAACTGCTGCACCTCCAGCCACAGCTCCGTAAAATTGAGTTTGTGGACGGCACCACCTTCATCAGGCTCATCTCGGACGGGGGGATGAGTCTGTCTACAGGAGGGAGGTGGACCAGCTGGTGTCCTGGTGCAGCAGTAACAATCTGGAGTTCAACGCCCAGAAGACAGTGGAGATGATCGTGGACTTCAGGAAAGTCACAGCCCCCCAGCCCCCCGTCGTCATGACAGACTCCCCCATCACCACCGTGGACTCCTTCTGCTTCCTGGGCACCACCATCACCCAGGACCTCAAATGGGAGCCCTCCATCAGCTCCCTCATCAAGAAGGCCCAGCAGAGGATGTACTTCCTGCGGCAGCTGAGGAAAGCCAAGCTGCCAGTGCAGATGATGGTGCAGTTTTACACGGCCATCATTGAGTCCATCCTCACCTCCTCCATCAACGTCTGGTACGCTGGAGCCACAGCCAGGGACAAACAGAGACTACAGTGCCCTCTGCTGGAGCCACAGCCAGGGACAAACAGAGACTACAGCGCATTGTGCGTTCTGCTGAGAAGGTGATCGGCTGCAGACTTCCATCTCTGCAGGACCTGTACATCTCCAGGGCTCTGGGACGAGCAGGTCGGATCACAGCTGACACTTCTCAGTCTATTTGAACCACTCCCCTCAGGCAGGAGGCTATTGTCCATTCGGACCAGAACCTCCCGCCACAAGAATAGTTTCTTTCCCTCTGCCATTGGACTCATGAACACTTCTTAAACACCTGCCACTTTAACTGCAACTATTCATGACTCACTGCACTGTCACTGTCTGCACTCAAAACTCTGTAACTCTTGTGTTACATAGTAATGCCTATTTTCATTTTATAGTCATTTTAAATTGTTTCTTAATGCATGCCCTTTTTGATTGAATATATGTTGTTTTATTATTGCTCAGTGTTTTATGTTGCACCTTAAGGCCGAGACAAGTTCCTATGTTTGTGAATTTTGTTCATCGACAATGGCAATAAACCCTTTCTGATTCTAATTCTGATTCTGAAGATAAATATGACAAGTTTGTGGCGCATAGAACATAGTACAATAAAAGACACAGAACCACAACACGACGAAAAAACAAGCAAGACCAGGGAGAACTTAAGGTAAGTAAAGGAATAAAATTGAAAATAGGGGAGTGGCATCAAAAGATAAAAATAAAATGACGAGTTAAAGCATATTAAGTTCAAAATAATGAGCACTTTGACATGGTGTTATGAAGAAACGGGTCACATTCTTCCAACAGAATTCCCTCCAAACATGGTAGCCCATGGTCCTGCATTGTGATATGCATACATCTTCCAACTCCTCGTCCACCAAAATAAAATAACCCTCTTCTTCCCATTTAATTTAATTTGAATATACTTAGTAGATTGGCTGTCCAAGTCATTAATGCATTTATATACTTTCGATATTATTCCCCTAGAAACTTCTGATTTGTAAGCTTTGATAAAGATTTCAGTCAGAGGGTTATAATTGTCGTTATAATGACTCATTATTATTAAATACCTAAAAGTGTCTTGTTTCTCCAAACCAAAGGATTCTTTCAACATATCGAAGCTTTTCAGTTAGATTTTCTTTTACAATCTGATAAAAAAACCTCTTATGCCTTTAGAGTTATCCATATCTTAAATCTCATGTACATGCTGTTTGGTTTAAAACTTTGGTCAAAAAGCCAACCAGTTTAATATTTTAACATCTTTATCAAAACTGTAAATCTAACTGTAACTCTTGTGTACATAATAATGCCTATTTTTATTCCTATTTTATAGTAATTTTTAAATTGTTTCTTAATGCATGCCCTTTTTGATTGAATATATGTTGTTTTATTATTGCTCAGTGTTTTATGTTGCACCTTAAGGCCGAGACAAGTTCCTATGTTTGTGAATTTTGTTCATTGACAATGGCAATAAACTCTTTCTGATTCTGATTCTGATTCTGATATGTTTTGATTAGCTTGTTATATGTCATGAGCACAGATTTTACCCGGGGATTTTTTACTTTCTCCAAATGACTCAGCGGACTGCCAGTAAGGCCTCTCAGACCCTCAGAATCAGAATCAGAAAGGGTTTATTGCCATTGTCAATGAACAAAATTCACAAACATGGGAACTTGTCTCGGCCTTAAGGTGCAACATAAAACACTGATAAATAATAAAAACAACATATATGAAATCTAAAGGACAGTCCGAGTGTCTGAGACATTCTTCCCCAGCCGCACGCACTGCCTCCGATCCGTCAGGAAGTCAGTGCTCCCCCTGCAGGTGGAGTCAGGCACATTGAGCTGGGAGAGCTTGTCCTGGAGCAGAGCAGGGAGGATGGTGTTGAATGCAGAGCTGAAGTCCACAAACAGGATTCTGATTCTGATTCTGAATCAGGCTGGGACGTGGTGTGACTCCAGGGAGGTGTTAAAAATGTCCGTGAAGGCGGGGGTCAGTTCGTCTGCACAGTGTCTCAGGGTGGTGGGGGAGACACTGTCCGGTCCAGCAGCTTTTCGGGGGTTGGATTTCCGAAATAGTCTGTTTACATCCTGTCTCTGAACTGAGAGAGTGGTGGGGGAGGAGGGGGAAACCGGGGTTGGGTTGGCAGAAGTGGCCACAGTGGGGGAGGGGTGTGGCCTCAAACTTGGAGTAGAAGGTGTTAACCACCTCCTTGTACACCGGGTCACACCAGCACAGCAGCACTCTGATTTAAGATGAAATAAAGTAACTCTTCAAGCACCAACCACCTTCTGCTTTTCATTTGGTAGTTGTAGGGTCCTGAATCGGTTTCGAGGTTTTTTTTATCATGCCATACACATATGCATATACATATACATATATAAAATATATCTAGAGATTGTTTTATTACATTCATCAAAAAGCCGGTTGGGGGTGGGAAGACTAAACACAAACTAAACCCAGACTAAATCAAGACTAAACCAGGTCAAAAATCCCGAAATGCTGTTGTCAGAATGCACCACAGTCAGCGCAGCACATCTCTGAACTCGTCTTGTGATCCATAAACGAGGGCAGGCAGAGTCACGAAGCGCACACCCCCAGACTGCTGTGAGGACCCACATTAGTCCTGGTGCCAGGCCTCTGAGCCGTCGATGATGGTAGTCACCCAGCGTGGAGAGTTTACAGGCAGAGATGCGTGAGCGGACTTCTTGTACATAACCGTGTGGCTCTTGCCCTGCAGCGAGCTCAGTCGCCGTTTCCGTGGTGTTTGGCCCGTATGTTCTAGAGATGAGCTTGTGCCAATTTAACCGGACCTGAGTGCTCGGTGGGATGCTGCGTGGTCCAGAGGGCGTGAGAACAGAGCACACACTGTGGTCAGTTCAGTCTGTGTCTCATCTATCTCATTGTATGTGAGGTTCTCGTGTTGGGCTGTCAGTCTGTGCCAGTTTCATGCAGACGGGACAAGGATTTCGGGTAAATGTGATGTGACGGTGGGGATCACATTTTCCAAATAGACGTTACTCTCTCAGCTGAGCACATGAGTCCGCAGGTCCAGTCTGGCCCAGATCGCGCAGTAAAAGGCAAAGAGCTTTCAGAGTGGGGAAGAAAATACCCACGTAAAATTGGACCGTATTCCTTATTCTATAACTTATCATTTGTGTTATTTATGTTCATTAATGTTGTTTTATTATGATTAATTAAAATTATCATTTAAGAGAATGATCACTTAAATCTATTGTACTTGTGCCTACCTCTGCATTTAATTAAAAAATTGTCTATTCTAGGATATTTCTTATGTGGACTAGAGAAGTGTGTATATCCAAATACCTATTAACCTTATATTGTGCATTATTTTGCAAACTTTATTAGTTTTTGATTTACCAGAACTTTGTGAGTTTGAAACATCTTATGTCAGCTGAACATGTAAGTTCCAGTCACCGCCACAGATAAGGGTTCCCTCAGAGTGGTATAGAAAGTGATTTTGCTTTCTGGTGGAGCATACACATTTATCAAAGTAAACGCACTTCCACGAATAGTTCCTTTGACCAGTACAAATCTGCAAACTTTATCTTTGTGTTCACTCCCCTCTTATGTTTGCCCCTATATGGGGAATAGTAAAGCTTATAATAACTGGTTCTAGTTTGTGGTGTTCTAAGTCGTTTGAATGGGTTTCTTGGAGGTACATATCTATTTTCTCATTTTTTGCTAGTATCCTTGACCACTTAATTGGAGCCAATCGCAAAGAAATAATGATAGAGTTCAACAATTGTGGATTTCTATTTTGGTTATTTCTTCCAAAAACAGTGAATCTCCCATAGTGAGTTACATAGGCCTCGCCCACCCTCATAAAATTCTACAACGTGAAAACAAACTATAAACAGAAATCTGTTTTTAATCCTCTGCCACATCTCTACAGTATAATAAAAATGAATGTATTCTAAGTATTGAAAATACAGTACTCTGGGCCATATGTTACAAATACAAAAAAAATGTACAAAATGCAGTATTGTGCAGAGAGAGGTGGGCAACTCGAGTCACATAACTTGACTCGTGTCAGACTTGAGACTTACTCGGCTAAAGGACCACAAAGACCTGACTTGACTTATGACTTTCCCTTTGTGACTGGAGACTTGATTTTGACTTGACTTTGACTTGAGACTCCTTCACCGTGAGGCCCCCGCACCGCGAGGCCCCTGCACCGTGAGGCAGCTGCAGTAATGAGCCTGGTCAATAACATCAAGTGTTAGTATAAAATGCTGAAATTAAGATATTGATACAAGAACACTAGGGGATGAGACCATAAAGGCAATTTACACGGTCCAATCTTAACACCAGTTTTTATTTTCACCAAGTTAGCCATGTAAAATGCATTAAAACAGAAAGCAGTCTTTGGACCAAATCCCCCCCAGGTACATTTGAGTTCAATATACACAAATAATAAGTTTAGCTTCGTATATTGATTATGTGAATTGTATTATTTACAAATTTGAAATATTTTAGTGTTGTCAGAATCAAAACATAAAGTCCTTCTACTACAGTGTAAATGGATTCACTAAGATCTGAGTTTTTTTCTCCAGTTTATTTGCTTTTATAAGGGAAATGCTCTGTGTGGCTCTGAACATAAAGACTTAAGAAGATTAGGCAACGCTGGCACGCATGATGACTTGACTTGATTTACTTGACTCTCCTGACCCGTGTGACTTGCACATAGGTGACTTAATCCCACCTCTGGTATTGTCTAACAAAATACATTTCAAAGTATTCTTTCACTCAGTGACGGGGCTGCAGTAATAGTGGGACAGTATACTAAGCCTGTGGTGGGAAAAGGAGACTGGAGTACCTTGCGTGCAGGAGTACTAGTCTCCCAGTACTGCAACTCATAACTGATGACTTGATCTTGGACGGGCCACATCCAGGACAGCAAGACTTGTGAGTCCAGCTCTGCCTCCCCCTGGAAGTCCACTGGCGGAGAGGGAACTGGACAGACAACACCAAAATCAAGTTATTAATCAAGGTAATGTGTTTAAACGGTATGCCACTATCTTGAGGAGAGTGGAGATGTTGGATTTTAATGAAAAGAGCAACTTTCAGTGCAGAGCCGGAAAGGAAATGCAGTGCTGTATCTAAACCTTTCAACAAAAAAAAAAGAATATACACACAGACCTATACTTTAAAATGTAGGCGTCTTGCATAAGGCCTATTAAATAAATGAAATTGAATTGAACGTATAAAGTGATACAGAAATACGTCTTACTTAAAAAAGCCAATATGTCTATTTTGCTAATCGGAATCATTATTACATTGAAATGTCATAAAAGAATAGGATTATGGTCACAATTTCTGCTGTTCATCAATAATACATTTCACTCAAAAGTATTCTCTATCTGGAAGCCTTCAGTCGCTATCTATCAAACTATATTTGATCAGGCCTTTTTTGCTTGTAAGACTCCTGAGGTAGTTGACAGGTATCAGCAGGCTAAGCGCACCGCAGCTCCTGCTGTCACAGAGGCAAAAACCTGGGGCTGGGAGGAGTTCGGGGAGGCTATGGAGGAGGACTAGCAATTGGCCTCAAAGAAATTCAAACTATCGGACGCCTCAGGAGGAGGAAGCAGTGCTTCACCAACACAGTTTATGGTGCGGGTGAAGACTTGTTGACCTCGACTGGGGATGTTGTCGGACGGTGGAAGGAATACTTTGAGGACCTCCTAAATCCCACTGTCACGTCTTCCCAAGAGTAAGCAGAGACTTAGGACTCGGAGGCTGACTCCTCTATCACCCAAGCTGAGGTCACTTAGGTTGTTGGCAAGCTACTCGGTGGCAGGGCTCTGGGGGTTGTTACGGTCCGCCCTGAGTACCTTCCGACTCAGATGGAGGGGAGAATCCGACCGATGGTCGAACCTCGGATTCAGGAGGAGCAGAGTGGTTTTCGTCCTGGTCGTGGAACACTGGACCAGCTCCATACTCTCCATCGGATGCATAACCAGTCCACATGTGCTTTGTGGATCTGGAGAAGGCTTTCGACTGTGTCCCTCGGGGTGTCCTTTGGGGGGTGCTCAGGGAGTATGGAGACCGGGGTCCTCAGGGCTGTCCGGTCCCTGTATGACCGGAGCAGGAGCTGTGTTCGCATTGCCGGCAGTAAGTCAGATCTGTTCCCAGTGCGTGTTGGACTCCTCAGGGCTGCCCTTTGTCACCGCCACCGGTTCTGTTCATTGTTTTTATGGACAGAATTTCTAGGCGCAGTCAGGGGTCGGAGGGGGTCCGGTTTGGAGACCAGAGGAACTCATCTCTGCTGTTTGCGAACTATGCTGTCCTGATGGCTCCATCAAACCTGGACCTGCAACATGCACTGGGACGGTTTGCAGCCGAGTGTGAGGCAGCTCGGATGAAGATCAGCACCTCCAAATCAGAGGCCATGGTTCTCAACTGGAAAAAGGTGGCTTGCCCTCTCTGGGTGGGTGGGGAGTCCCTGCCCCAAGTGAAGGAGTTCAAGTATCTCGGGGTCTTGTTCACGAGTGAGGGAAGGATGGAGCGTGAGATTGACAGGCGGATTGGTGCAGCGTCCGCAGTGATGCGGTCGCTGCATCGGACTGTTGTGGTGAAGAAGGAACTGAGTCGAAAGACAAAGCTCTCGATTTACCAGTCAATCTACATTCCTAGCCGCTCAGGCAGCTATTCTGGATGCCTGCTGGATGCCTCCCTGGGGAGGTGTTCAGGGCACATCCCATGGGAAAGACCCAGGACACGCTGGAGGAACTCTTGACTGGCCTGGGAACACCTTGGGATCCCCCGGAGCAGCTGGAGGAAGTGTCTGGGGCGCGGAAAGTCTGGGAGTCCCTGCTTAGACTGCTGCCCCCGTGACCCAGCCCCGGATAAGCTGAAGGAACTGGATGGATAATTGGTTATAATTTTTTCTATTTTTTTTATTATGTACAACAGAAATAATTGTTTGATTAGTCGAATGCTTAAACAAGTGCAATTTGCATTTTGTCTCGATGCAAATACATCTTATATAAAGATAGTTTTGCTAGAGTTTAGGCTACACAAAATCCTGGCAAATGTGCACCTTAGTCTAAACTAAAGGATCTGTGTTGTGGAGCAAACCTCCTTGCTGGGCTTTTATCCGCAGGACATCTGACAGGGGCCCCTCTCCCATAGCGGTAAATGCGAGTACCCTGAGACTGTAGGTGAGCTGCGGGGTCAGTCCTGACAGGGTGGTCTGCAGCTGTGCGTCTGTGGTGAGAGACTGCCAGGCTCTGAGGGGGGCATCTTCTTCTGGGCTGAACAGCACTCTGTAGCCCTGGACCTGGCCGTTGGGCTCCTCTGGAGACTCCCACTGCACTAACATGGTATTGGAGCTGAGCATTCGGGCCAGGACGTGCAGCGGAGGTGATGAAGGTGCTTGCTCACTGGTGCGTGTGCTGACCATTTCCCCTGGCGGACCCCGGCCCACATTGTTGACAGCCAAAACGCGGAGATTATACTCAGAAAAAGGGCTGAGCCCCCCAATGCTGTATCTGGTGCTCGCTACTCCCTCCACCTCCTGGAAATCCTGCCCCGAGCCACGGGCCTGGTACTGGATCACATAGAAGAGGACTGGATCCGAGTTCCCCGAGTCCCAACTCAGGGTCACACTAGTGGCTGTGGTCTCTGTAACAGTGAGGCCTGTAGGAGGCTGGGGCAGGGCTGGGGAGAACACAACACAACACTTTAAACAAAGTCATGTACTACTGAGGACAGAGCCCTGAGGAGGACAGAGGACAGGGAGGACGTACAGCTCTGAGGAGGACAGAGGACAGAGAGGACATACAGCTCTGAGGAGAGGGAGGACGTACAGCTCTGAGGAGGACAGAGGATAGAACAGCTCTGGGAGGAGGACAGAGGGATACAAGTTGAGGAGGACGTACAGCTCTGGAGGAGGGAGGAGTACATCTCTGAGGAGGACAGAGGACAGGAGAGGACGACAGCTCTGAGGAGGAGGAAGCAGGACGTAAGCTTGAGGAGAGAGATAAGAGGACGTACAGCTCTGGAGGAGAGGAGGACGTACAGCTCTGAGGAGGACAGAGGAGAGAGGACGTACAGCTCTGAGGAGGCAGAGACAGAGAGGACGTACAGCTCTGAGGAGGACAGAGACAGAGAGGACGTACAGCTCTGAGGAGGACAGAGGACAGAGAGGACGTACAGCTCTGAGGAAACAGAGAACAGAGAGGACGTACAGCTCTGAGGAGGACAGAGGACAGAGAGGAGTACAGCTCTGAGGACAGAGAGGACGTACAGCTCTGAGGAGGCGAGAGGCAAGAGAGGACGTACAGCTCTGAGGACAGAGAGGCGTTACAGCTCTGAGGAGGAGAGAGACAGAGAGGAGTACAGTCTGAGGACAGAGAGGAGGCGTACAGCTCTGAGGGTGGACAGAGACAAGGAGGACAAGTAGCTCTGAGGAGAGAGGAGGACGTACAGCTCTGAGGAGGACAGAGGACAGAAGGACGTACAGCTCTGAGCATGACAGAGGACAGAGAGGACGTACAGCTTTGAGGAGAACAGGAGCATAGCAGAGACGTAGCTTCTGAGGAGTGAGGACGTACAGCTCTGAGGAGGACAGAGGGACGTAATGCTCTGAGGACAGGAGAGTACAGTGGGACAGAGACGTAAAGCTCTGGAGGACATGAGAGGACGTACAGCTCTGAGGAGTGAAGAGAGGACGTAAAGCTCTGAGGAGGGCAAGACACAGAGAGGAGTACAACTCTGAGGAGGACAGAGGACACGAAGTGACGTTAACAGCTCTGAGGACAGAGAGGACGTACAGCTCTGAGGAGGACAGAGGACAGAGAGGACGTCCAGTCTGAGGAGAGAGGACAGAGGGACATACAGCTCTGAGGAGGACAGAGGACGAGCGACGTCCAGTCTCTGAGGAGAGAGGACAGAGAGGACATACAGCTTGAGCGAGGACAGAGGACAGAGAGGACGTACAGCTCTGAGGAGGACAGAGGAAGAGAGCGACGTACAGCTCTGAGGAGGACAGAGGACAGAGAGGACGTAGCAGCTCTGAGGAGAGAGACGTCAGCTGAGGGGACAAGGACAGACGAGGACGTGCAGCTCTGAGGACAGAGAGACGTACAGCTCTGAGGAGGACAGAGGACAGAGAGGAGTGCAGCTCTGAGAGAATAGAGGACGTACAGCTCTGAGGTGGACAGAGACAGACAGAGGAGTACAGCTTGAGAGAGGGAGGACGTACAGCTCTGAGAGGACAGAGGACAGAGAGGACGTACAGCTCTGAGGAGAACAGAGCATAGAGAGGACGTACAGCTCTGAGACGTGAGGGGACGTACAGCTCTGAGGAGGACAGAGAGGACGTATAGCTCTGAGGACAGAGAGGACGTACAGTCGTGAGGAGGACCGAGAGGACGAAAGTCTGAGAACGTAAGACAGCTTGAGGAACAGAGAGGACGTAAAGCTCTGAGGAGGCAGAGAACAGAGAGGACGTACGCTCTGAGGAGGACAGAGGACAGAGAGGAGTACAGCTCTGAGGAGAGAGGACAGTACAGCTCTGAGGAGGACAGAGGACAGAGAGGAGTTCAGCTCTGAGGAGAGAGCAGAGGACATACAGCTTGAGGAGGCAGAAGGCAGAGAGGACGTGCAGCTCTGAGGACAGAGGGACGTACAGCTCTGAGGAGGACAGAGGACAGAGGAGGACGTGGAGCTCGAGGACAGAGGGACTGAGGAGGACAGAGGACAGAGAGGACGTGCAGCTCTGAGGACAGAGAGGACGTACAGCTCTGAGGAGGACAGAGGACAGAGAGGACGTGCAGCTCTGAGGACAGAGAGGACGTACAGCTCTGAGGATAGAGGACAGAGGACAGAGAGGACAGGGTACCTTTGACTGAGACCTGGGCTGTAGTGTGGATGGTGCCCAGAGAAGACGTGGCCACACATGTGAAGTTGGCTGTCTGCTGGATGTTTGTGAGCTCCAGAACATTACGGCCGACAGGCATCTCCTCCTGCCGAGTGAGCTCTACGTCATCACTCACCCATTTAACAAAAGGCATGGGCGCCCCCACAGCCACGCAGGTGAGGTTCAGGCTGCCCCCGGGCATCACCTCATAGTTGGAGGGTGGGATGGAGAACCGTGGAGGCACTCGCCGAACTGCAAAGGAAAGGGAGCTGAGGAGGCTGAGAGGGCACCACAACTGGACCATCACTGCACATGCGGTTAGCGAAAGGGCCATAGAGCAATGGGGCACTGTATTGCTCATGTATTAAGGCCAAACACTCCAGGTGAACAGGAAAACATCTTTAATTTAGAGAAAGCGCGAGAGAAGTTTTATGACACAATGTTTTATTTGACAAATAAGGCATTTCATAATTTGGACATCCAAATCTGAAAAAGTGATATGACCAGGATTCAATTTCTTGCTTCATTTTGTTGACAAAAAACATGTTTGTGTATCTAATTTAGTTTGTGAGTACACTAGATTTGACTGGAAATTGGCATAAAAATTCGTATTTCAATTTGAATAAATCAAGCTTTGAATTAGATATCAACAAATCTTTTAGTAAAATCTTGGTAAGTCCAATATTGTAAAGTTTGTGTGTGTAGAGCACCTGTTCACACACTACACTCGGATCTTTATGTATCTGTGGGAGAAAACGGCCTTTGAAGTTACAATGTCTCTTAACTATGGATGTGATTAAATGAAATAATAAAACATATTTAGGAGCAGATTGGACAATATTGTTGTTTCCCGGTGAAAGCTTATATGTTGAGAAACAAACAATGTCTAAGACATGCCATAGAAACATGCACCATTCTGAAAGAGAAAGCATGCTCTGAGGTACAAGCAGCCCCATGCCCTGCAGAGCAGCCACACTGGTACACAGGGAGATGCCATCAAGCCAGCAATAGCACTGTATTTGTCCCGTCAATTTAAAGCAGAATGAAGTCACTTTAGAGTACAGACCCAAAATGTGTATTTTTCACTCTCTTTTTTTATTTCAGTAAGTCAGCATAACTACATACAAAACATTTATCATCGCAAAATATTAAAAAAGAGCCAGGGTTTCCTAGGATACTTCAGGTTGATGTCGGCCATGTTTCAAGGCTGGTTTTCTACCCAGAGACAGCAGGGGCAGACGACGAACGCTCCCCGAAAAAACAAATTTAACCATCACAGGGACTCAAGTCCAGAACACACGACACAATAGTAGTAGTGTGGTTTTGCTTTACCTCGACTTCAGGAGGTGTGACCAGAGTTTGGCTGCTCGTAAGCCATTTTGAAGCTGCAGGACTCTTCATGTTATAACCATAAAACCACTTCTTCAACAGCTGAGTGTCAGGAGCAAACTGACTGACCAACACACAGAGATACAACAAAAAGACCATTTTTAGCACTCTCCTCTCGTAAAGGCAAACTGCAGCGTTCTAATCAGTGTTCTTTTGGACTCACCGCTGTCAGTTACACTCTAAAGTAGAATGGCAATCATTGGATATGCAGAGAACAGTACTGTATTTTATTAAAATATAAAGCTCCCATCAGGATTTGCCTAATTATTAAACATATTTGCAGAACATCAGATCCGTTATTCGGTGATTAAGATCACCGGAAATTCTTATTTTACATTCTCCATGAATCAATATGGAGCTATTAAGCTTTTAATCCCTGTGTACACGATTCTCCTCAAGTCTGTGGTTTCAAAAAAGTAAAATGTGACTCAGTTCTCCTTTAAGCACATAGAGCAGGTAAAATGTGAGGCATACAAAGAAATGTATGTCACAATTTTCTTTATGACAATTCATGTAAAGTCAGAGTCAGTTCACCCTTCCTTGTTCCTGCCCAGGCCTAGTTAACTAGAATAAATCAAACAAGGGTCACGGTGCAGCTTAAAGCAGAACTAAGTCACAAATGTACCTTATATGTGATGGTTAAATATGTATTTTCAGGCGTATCACCCGAAATCAACTATCCCGGGAAAAACCTGCCTCTTTTTTATGTTTTTGTATGTTTGAGTATACTGCCTTATTGCAATAAAAAAATCTTAGTTCTGTTTTAACAAGAGGACTCCTCCAATAGGGTCAGCAGGTGGGTAACAGCCCTCAGGACAAAAGAGTCCCAGCTTTCTTCTAAACCTCACTCTTAAACTGTGGACACATTGAAGGCGACAGCGTGAGCATTTTCTATGTAAACCCTATGTAGCGGCGCGTTGACGCACGACCAAAGTGGCGTAAAGCACAATGCGGTTTGGCCATTTTGGGTGAATTGAGCGGCGCAAACAAGGCGAAGGGGCATTAAATGGCTAACAACATGTGAACACTGGGTGAGTGGAAGCTCAGAGTGATCAATGTGAACACAGTGTTCAACAAGTGACTAAATTAGATGTCTTTAATAACCAGTCCGTCTTGGGTTGTAGTCTCCGGGGGGGGGGCCGTCCATGCCCGTGCGCACAGACCAACACACATTCGGTCATTCCCCGCTTTCCCCGCTGTTTCATTAATTCGCACCACACGCATCATTCACATACTTCCCCGCACTGCTCTGTTACTAATTCGCCAAGGGTGCACACTTGCACGCGTTAGAATAATTCTAACCCTTTCCCATTATGATTGGCAGTCTCACTCCTCCGATGCGGCGCGTTGGACCGAAACCGAGCCAGTACTTCCTGTTTGGTTAAATAGGCGCTGTTCGCGCCGTGGTGCTGACCATGTGACATGCATGATGCAACCAGAGTTTTACGCCTTTCTTTTGTGTTATTTTGAACATTAATATGTAATTAACGAGCTCTTGTTTTGCCACGAGTCTGCCATGTGCAGTATTTAAAGAGATATTTAAGCAAAGTAATTTGTTCAGGTGCTTGGTAACATGCTGGTTGCATGCAAAATTGTACCGTTTTGATTGTGACTGTTGCTCTAGTTGGGGTTTGGGGCAGCCGCCATGCAGACTGTTTTACAGAGTTGCCGCCATTCAGAGGCGCTTGTTGTTTGATGTTGCTGACCTGCTGTGTATGTGTGTGTGATGTAGGAGGGATTTAGTTGTGTGTATTTTTATTTACACAGTATAGTGCAGGGTTCGGCAACCTTTAATGTCCAAAGAGCCATTTCGGACCAAAAAACCAATATCTGTCTGGAGCCGCAAACAATTCAAAGCCTTAAGCTTATATGAAGGAAACGCAGGCTGTAAGTGTATATTAGCTATATTAGCCTACTATCAAAATGACCAGGCTTCAAATACATAATGAGCATTCCTGATTAAATGTGTAGTTTCCCTGCAGCGCCCCCTGAGGTAATGACGCGCCAAGTGACGGCGAAAAAAAACAAAAACGCCGTTCTCTTCAAACCTCAATAATAATATAATATAATAATACTCCATCAACCAGAGACCGAGCCAATGTTTCAACATCAGCAGCACCACAACCACAACCTCCACCAAAGGGTTTTTAGCAGCCGCTCCACCACCACCAGCAAAGAATTCAACTCCAGCTGCTCCATGATCACCTCCACCGCCTCCAGCGAAGGACTCATCTGCAGCAGCACCAAAACAATCTTCACCACGGCTAGCGCAGGAGTCATTTCAGTTCTCTCCCCTGACTGTTGCTACACAGTCAAAAATCACCCCACCTAACAACCCCGCCTTTCACCTGGTCCCAAACTCTCACCGGCTCCCGCTACACCAACAAAAGCCCCCCCACCTATCCCCCCTCGCCTTTCACCTGGTATCTCCCATAGCTAGGATGCACTGGGTCTCAGCGTTGCCGGGAATTATAGTCATAATAAAAATCAAACAACCCGGGGCCCTGTGTAAAAACAGCCTCCCCTAGTGCTATTTCTGTAGTAACATCACACAGATGGGAAAAAAAATGTGAGTCAGACTGCCATCGAGAATTTGATTCATATTCCTGTAAAAGATAACGCCCGTCTCTGAAACTAGTCTGAAACTTGCAGTCCCGCTAAGAAAGAAAATTCATATCCCCTGTGACTGTTATAACTGCCAACTGTCCTTCTTGAGCTAAATGCAGAGCTTTGCTTAAAATATTATGTAACACATATATTCTTAATTAATAATTGTATTTCTTCTTATAATTCCTTGATTTTATGTTTACAACTGAAACATGGCTTGACAAAAACACAGGAAATTTAGTTCTAATAGAATCTGCTCACAACTTTATGTTTGAATCTGAAAAACAGAGAAAAAAAAAGGGAGGAGGTGTGTGTGCTTTTGTTAGAATGAAATAGTTACCACGGGTTGTCCTTTGGGGTGTTTTCAACATTTGAGTACACCTTTGAAATTGAGACTAAAACAGTCTCCATTCCATTCTCTTCATTGTTTTTATACAAGCCTCCTCAGCACTGCAAAAGTTTTATTGATGATTTTACTGAGATGCTTTCAGTCGTATGCACAGACTTTGATGGTTTGGTCATAACAGGTGATTTTCAATGTTCCATGTTGATAATATCTGTGACAGAAACACTAAAGAGCCTCATGCTGTCCTTGAAACTTTGGTCTTACTCAGCGCGTGAGTGGCCCCACCCACAGCAGAGGGCACACTCTAGACCTCTATACAAACAAGGGGGTTAATATTTCAAACGTCAATGTTGGTCGCTTGCGCTGTCTGATCATTTCTGTGTTTCTCTTTGACCTGTCTGTTTTTCCCAAACCACCAGCTGGTCCTGCAGTTGTCCGGAAGGAGACACATAAATGACAGCACAGGAAAACTGTTTATGGAAATGATTAACTTTGAAAATGTCTCATGTTCTAATGTAAATGATTTGTTGAACTCTGTTACATCTAGTGTTTTGAATGTTTCTCGACATTCAAAATGAAGGCTAAAATTGTTAAAAATAAGCAGAAGGCGCCATGGAGAAATATGAATTCGGGTCAGGGCACCAGAAAGGGAGTGCCCGCCGGGCGAACGGGAAAGGCAAGTCAAAGCTCCAGGTTCAGAACGAGTATTTACAGAGAGAATTGTTACATGTGTACAACCTCATTTTATGTAGAATCTAGAAGGAAGATTTTTTCTGAAATAATTGGAAGCTGCAGTAACAACTCGCAGTGTCCTGTTTGCCACAGTAAACATTATACAAACCCTCCAGCTCAGCTGCGTAGAACTCATTTCCACATCCAAGTGTAATCAGTTTTGCATTATTCTTTAATGACAAAGTTCAGGCATTAAAAATGCTATAAATTCTACAATGCAAAAAATAACCCTCAACCAACCTACACACTGCTGACTCACTTTGCACCTGTAACTGACAAAACTGTCCAGGCAGATCATCACCAGTCTGAGTTCATCGACAGCTGCCTAAATTGTGTGACCTCCAGATTTCTAAAGTCTGTGCTGAACAGTTTGTTAGCACCACTCACTCACATAGTTAACATGTCGGTTCAATCTGGAACATTCCAAAGTCTTTGAAAACTGCCGGTCATAAAGCCTCTCCTAAAGAAGCAGCAGTCTTGATGCCGCAGTACTGAGTCATTACCGGCCCATCTCTAATCTGCCATTTTTGGGGCAAAGTCCTTGAAAAGGTTGTTTACCAACAGCTCACTGATTTCCTCTTAATAAACAACTCATTTGATGTTTCCAGTCAGGTTTTAGACCTCATCACAGCACTGAGACTGCTGTTGTCACGGTGACAAATGACATCACTACACTGACGCGGGCAAAGCCTCAGTCTTAATTCTGTTAGATCTGAGTGCTGGCTTTGACACTGTCGATCATGGACCCTCTTACAGAGACTAGAGGACTGGGTGGGCATCACTGGCATTGCCCTAAACTGGTAAAGTCCTATCTGGAAGACACGGAAGTTCTTTGTCGAAATTGGTAACTGTGTCTCAGACCAGATGCCCCTGACCTGTGGGGTGCCCCAAGGTCAATCCTGGGACCCCGTCTGATCAACTTCTACATGCTGCCGTTAGGTCAGTTATACACAGCGAGAATGTGTCCTATCACAATGATGCAGACGACACTCAGAAGCTATGTTTCACTGACGGCAGGTGAATATGGACCAGTGGATTCACTCTGTCACTGATCCAACAGATCAGTGTAGTGGATGCAAAACAACTTTCTCCAGCTGAACTCAGACAAGACTGAAATCATCGTCTTTGGCCACAGAAACAAAGAGAAAGTTGTTAACAATCACCTCCAGAGTCTCGCTTCTAAAACCTACAAATCAAGTTAGAGAATCTGGGGGTAATTAATGGACTCAGATTTGAATTTTAACAGCCACGTCAGATCAATCAACATCAGCAGCCTTTTACCATCTAAAAACATTGCCAAAATCAAAAGTATAGTGTCTAAACCAGACCTGGAGAGACTTATCCATGCGTTTGTCTCTAGTAGATTAGACTACTGTAACGACCTGCTTCACTGGCCTCTCCAAAACGAGCTGTAAAACAGCTGCAGTACATCCAGAACGCCGCTGCTCGGGTCCTGACTAGAACAGGAAGTACGATCACATTAGTCCTGTGCTCAGGTCTCTGCACTGGCTCCCTGTGGCTCAGAGAAAAGACTTCAAAGCAGCTCTGCTTTATACAAGTTTATACTCTCAAGTTCTCCATGGCCAGCAAGTCTCTCCATGGCCCAGCAGGACTCTCGGACATGTTAGTGCCATATGAACCATCTCGGACTCTGAGGACCTCAGAGACCGGCTCCTGCTGGTGCCCAGAGTCAGGACTAAACATGAGGAATCTGCGTTTCAGTTTTATGCAGCTAAAATCTGGAACAGTCTTCCTGAGGATGTGAGACAGGCCGCTACTCTGGCAATGTTCAAACTAAAAACTGTTTTGTTTGGCTGTGCATATGACTGAAATGCTTTTCTTTGCACTCTTCTCTTTTATGTCTTGAACTATTTGACGGATAACCTGACAATGGCACTTTTAAATTAATATTTTGTGATTCCTGCCATGTTTTTGTGATTTTAATGCATTTTTTCCTGTTGTGTGAAGCACTTTGAATTGCCTTGTGTACGAATTGTGCTCTACAAATAAACTTGCCTTGCCTTTGTTAAGACAAACACTTGTCCTCTGTCTTTCCACAGCTGCACTTTATCTTTAGGCTACACAGTCTAACTTTAGCTGTGTACCTCTTGCTACCGCCCAGCTTCCCCCGAGGGCTGGCGCCGGTAACACTCAGATACAAAATAGTGGTTATAATGAAAATGTGAATGTGAAGGTTTCTTTCTCTTTGGCGTGAGGACCAGACTCACAGTCACTAGTGTCACAGTGCACACGCTCACAACACGCTCTGGGATTGTGGTGAGGAGACCCAACCAAAACTAACACCTTACTGATTTGAAAAAGTTACACCCATGTAAGAGATTACATGGGTGCACAAAAATCAACACGTTACGTTCCTTGTTACTACTCTAAAAAAGTAATTTTGAGTACTCTAACGCGTTACCGGCTAACGCATTACAAACCCGACTCTGTTTATTATCATAAACAAGATCCTTCCTTTGAAAGTCCAAGTTTCCAAACCTGAGCTGTAAAATATCACTATTGATTCAAAATGTCTCAATGACAAGTTTTAATAAGCTTTTCGGTTTGGCTTCTTTGCTCTGATTTTATCACAACAATGATTTTATTAAATGTTTAATTAGTCAAACTATTTTCTCCATGTTTACATACATACATATTTTGAATACACCATTTACACATAACACATGAATTCAATTCACATAGAATAATAAAAGAACAGACTTCCGGTCATGGGGGGACGCACTGAGTGGACGCACCTCACACCGCTGCTGCAAAACGTGGTTTTAAAATCATCGTTTGACCCACCAAATCCCAAAGAACAAGGACGAGAGATGAGTAAACAAGGAAGACACAAGTCCAGTAGCGCCACAGGACCAAAACAGAAAAAGCTGATGGCCCACGGCTCAATTGGAAAACAGCCCGCATCACAAGCTAACGAGGCTAGCAAGGCTAACGAGGATAACATGTCTGGCAAACCTGAGAGCCGCGCTCCCTCCCCGCGGAGACCGACGCAGGGTACCTCCGGCCCAAGTGGAGACTCTTGGGACTTCTTTTTGCATCGGAAGGGGAAGAGAATGACTAAAAAACATCGCAATCACAAGATGTATTTTCTCAACACCCCAGTTAACACGGAAACAAGCCAATGGATCCTATTCCAGAAGGTCAGTACGGGCTGTGTGACTCCCTGCGGACAGAGGTCTGCAGACTTCCGGGCAGCTCCCATTTCCAACTAATTTCAAATACAGAGCAAGCCATGCTATAGTACAAAGCCCAGGCAGCGAGCATGCAGCAAGCGCGCGGCACACGCACGTCACACGCTAGGCACCCGCGCGGCACACGCATTGCACACGCGCGGCACACGTGCGTCACAAGCTAGGCACCCGCGCGGCAACACACAAGGCACACACAAGGCACACACAAGGCACCCACACACTCAGGTTCTTTTTTACAGACAATCTCTCAGGTAATAACGTCAGGATTGTCTTTAAAAAGAACCTTCATCTGTGGATACCGTAACACATAATGGACATTGTTGGAGCATGCAGAACGTGCATCATCATACTGACAGTAGTGCAGAGAACACACACACACACACACACACACAGAGCACATGGCCGAGGGGTAGGGGCCACGACGAGCCAGAGGAACACTCTGCTCAAGTCTCTCTGCCCCAACAGTCAACACCAACCTTCCCGCTGATCTGAGGTCAGGTTTAAAAGTGTGCCATGGCATGGTGGAATCATGAATGGATGGAAAAGGCCAAAATAAACCAAGAAGAGCAAACGCAGGAACGCAAGATGGAAGAAAAAACAAGGAGAAACACAGAGAGTAAAACCGGCCAAAGTCTTTGCACAACACACACTCAGTACATACCTTTTTTGTCTCATGAGGTCATTCCAGTTAAAGGACACATATTCTGCATTTATTTGTATTGTTATTGGCCTTTAAACATGTTCTAGAATACCTTAACCTTGGAACTCCATCTTATGGCAGCAGAGGGAATTGCCATGGGGAAATAAACAAAAGCTAGCTGGCCCCGATGCTAGAAGTACATAGATGTAAATAAGAACATAATGCTACAGGAGGCAATTCGTCCATCTTAACTGCTACCTCGGCATACATATATGACTAGATAACCTGTCACAACATCACAAAATATTTCATTATTCAGTCAGACAAGCGGGTGACAAACAGGCAGTCAGGCGTCGCCTCTTTCTTTCTTCCAAACACTGCCATTGCTTTTGGGTGGGCACACCCGTTTTGGGTTATATCAAGCCAGTTTCATTAAAGTGACTTTGCAGTTGACCACAGTATGGGTCTAAACCAAGGCCTCATACACTAGTGTTGTAGTAGAGTGAGGGGCACAGTAGGACTCACCACGTACGTAGAGGTTGGCTGGGGCGGAGTAGCGGAGTCCCAGCAGCTGTTGGTGGCCACAGCATGTTGGGTGGTCCACACTCGTACTTGCCTTGGTCGGACTCCTCACTGTTCTCGATCTGAAGAGCTCCTGCAATGAAAAAGCATCACATCACCCAGAGCAGACCAGGTGTTAATTATGATCAGTGCTATGACCTGTCATAGTATCAGAAAAAAATCCTCTCTAAAACGTTCGTATTTAACATTATATGTTGGCTAAAAATAAAGTCTACAATTTTGAGCTTTAAATTTGCAGTGATTTTATTTAACAAAAACAGCCACATAAATCAAAAATGACAAAGACCCAATTTGCTTATACCATGGCCTTTCACTGAAACAGTCGAGTCACTGACAGGACACTGGAGTGCTCACTGGAGTGGACACTGGAGAGGACACTGGAGTGGACACCGGAGTGGACACTAGACTGGACACTTGAGTGGACACTGGAGTGGACACCGGCGTGGACACTGGACTGGACACTGGCGTGGACAGCTTAAGGACTTGAAGACATTGTAGGTGGACAGAATACTGGAGAGGACACTGGAGTGGACACTGAAGGAGACACTAGAGTGGACACTGGAACTGGACACTTGAGTGGACACTGACAGCACTGACAGAACACTGGAGAGGACACTGGAGAGGACAGTGGAGTGGACAGTGGAGTGGACAGTGGAGTGGACACTGGAGAGGACACTGGAGTGGACAGTGGAGCGGACACTGGAGAGGACACTGGAGTGGACCCTGGAGAGGACACTGACAGCACTGACAGAACACTGGAGAGGACACTAGAGAGGACACTGGAGAGGACACTGGAGTGGACTGGAGTGGACTGGAGTGGACAGTGGAGCGGACACTGGAGAGGACACTGGAGTGGAACTGACAGAGAGGACACTGGAGAGGACACTGGAGTGGACGCTGGAGTGGACACTGGAGTGGACTGTAGAGTGGACAGTGGAGTGGACACTGGAGAGGGCACTGGAGTGGACAGTAGAGTGGACAGTGGAGTGAACAGTGGAGTGGACAGTGGAGTGGACACTGGAGAGGACACTGGAGTGGACACTAGAGAGGACAGTGGAGTGGACACTGGAGTGGACACTCCGTTTGGCATGAATGCAGACTTTTTCCAGAACATGTTTTGGGTCAACTAGGGCTGCATGATTTGGAAACAAATATATAAAATTGCAATTTTTCAGAGCAGTATTGCAATTGCAATTCGATTTGCGATTTCTGTTTTAACAACAGGATTGTGTTCAAAGTCCACGTTGAAACGCATCCAGGACAATTGACAAAAACACTGACATACGCCCATGAATTTACAAACGACTTCTTCCAGCCAGACGTTCCAACCGCCACCTCCGGTTGCCTTTGCCTTTGCTAAATCCGCAAGCTCAAATGATCTGGACTCCCGGTGCCCATCGTGAACGGACCCGACCAGCTGGACCTGCCTGGACCCGTGGACCTTCACACTGAGGTTTTGGGCCCTATCCTGCTCCAAGTAAGACGACTCTCCGCTCGTTTGCTGACTAGCATGATAAAAGAAACTCAATTATTCACACTCAATCAATGAAACAAAACATTAACAAAGAGCTAAAGGCAGTTCCTCCTCTTGCTATGTCACCTTTGCCACGTTAATCCCAAGCGTACTTTATACAAATAACGCCTATAACCATCTACACGTAATGTTGATTCTGTTTGAACGCTAATGCTGAAGCTGTCTGATAAATAAACAAACAACAAACAAACAAAAGAATTCTGGTTTTCCTGATTTTTGAGTTATATACAAGTTCCTAAAACAGTACTCTCATCTTCAGATTAAGCAGGAATAGTGTATGGACTTTTTGATAATGTTATATAGACATATAAAAAAATATAAGACAAACGAGTTCCGTGCGTCGATAAACAGGAAACAGCTGTTGCTAGTGCTTTGTTAGCTTTGTTTTGCATGTGCGTTCAACAATTATTTCAGGCTCAATCGGTCCAGATAAATGATTTAGAAAACACACATAAAACAAAAAAAAACAAGGCATAGGCTCCTACAGCATACACAAGCAGCAGCTCCAGCGCTCAGAGGGGCCCCTGACACCACTCCATACAGGTGTTTCCAAAACATTCATATCTGATTTTGCGAGACCTCAATACGCTTCAGAAACTTAATAAGAAGCCTCTAATCACAGCACATTTAGCATGGGGACATTTTTATTTTTTTTCAATAAAATACACAGTGCATCAGTATACGCAACCAGCAGCCTTTTCAATTTCCTTAAAGTATATTTAAGTAACTATCACTGGAAACATTCGGCATAACATTATTTTCTGTTGCTACCTGCTCTTTGGTGCATTTTCTCTTCATCTCCAATCATCTCGCTCCACTGCATAGCTCCTTCTTAGCTTAAGCCAGCCCGGAGTCGAAGAGGGTAGGAGCCCTTAAGGCAGGTCTACTTCTGACCCCGCAAACAGCCGTACCCATCCCCTCCAGCGATTAGCAAACACAGGGAACAAGGCTGACGTGCTTCAGAAGAAGTGAATGCCCGTGAGCACTCTGGTGTTATACCGTTTCTACATGAAGAGCAGGAGAAAGCTCATTGGCCATGGTATAAACATGCTTAGTTAGTACAGACGCAGCATGAATATGTATTAGATTCTTGTTAGAGGATGCTGTACACATAATAATTAGGACTATGTCTAGTACACTTGATATTTATCCTTAACATAGATTATCTGAATAGGTTTTGGATTCATGCGTTGTGTCCTATTGAAAATACAGTAAAGTCATCACCATCATCGAGGATTTGAGCTCTCACATATGAAGCATCTGTCCCTGTTCCAGTCCTGAACAATGAGCTGTCACACTGAGCGTGAGTTAGGGTCAGGGTCAGGGTTAGGGTAAGGGTACAGGGAGCACGGTAAAGCAGGATGCAGAGGACAAGCCAGCATTCTTACCTCGGATCGGTGTACCACCTGGAGAGGTAACGTGAATGCAACAAGATTGGAGATACACACACCATTAGAGAGCAGCAAAGATGGACCAAGCAGAGAAACAGTGTGGGCTTCAAGCAGAACATCAGTACTTTTGGTACTTGCTTCCTCCTGGTTTAAAGGTGCACTTTGTAACTTTTCTGGTGAAGGGTCTGCCCTGCTGCTTGTCTCTCTGGAGATGTTATTGCTTACATTGTGAGGTTACATTGTGAGGTTAAAAACCAGTCTTTGAGGCTATCAGGCCAAGGAACAGCTCTGTGGAGAGGTGACCCCGCTCTCAGTAAGAATGCAAGTTTGTCAATATATTTATTAGCAATACAAACACCATATTGTATGCAAGATAGATGAGTTTAATGCATATTATACAGCATTATACTTCTTTATTTAACTTCTCCACAGAGACAAGCAGGCGACGGTCTCCCCAGCAGAAAAGTAACATAGTGCACTTTTAACCGTGCCATGCCCATAATAAGGCGAGTGGGACAGCTGCTAGATTACCTCAAAACCCAGACGCATTTTTAAAAGGAAAGTATATAAAGCTGTGGTTTGTCTTTCAAAAACTAAAGTCTAGTAACACAAGATTACATTAAGAAAGTTTCTGGGAAAGAAGCTGGGTATGAAGCTGGGTATGGAGCTGGGTATGGAGCTGGGTATGCTGCGTCTCTAAACCCCTCCCCCAGGCTGTGATTGGTCCAAAGAAAATCAAGCCTGCATGGAGCATTGCCAGACTCACTGCGTTTACATGCACACCCGGCCTCTCCCTGTTTATTCAAAATGCATGTCAATCCGGGAAGTATGATTGAGATCTTGATTAGAGTCACACGCGTGGAGAAGTGTGCCAGGTCAGAAACACAGGGAAATATCAGACACCCTCCACTGCGGACCAGGTGGAGTCCAGAGCTTCAATGAGAGCAAATATCTCATGAGAGTTCCTCAGGTCTGAAAGTCAACGGAAATGAGCTGTCACGTTCTACATTATGTTTGCCAAAAGTCTGGTATGATCGCCGTCTCTATTAGCAATTATAGCTGCAAAGTTTTGGTGCTAAAGCTAAATTACCAGATGTCCTTTAACGCCTCTCGAGCCCGGCTCACAGTCTGATTGACAGGAGTTTGTTTAGCGCACTGACTGACTCCTAGTTGAAGAAAAGGTTTTCATCTGCTGGATGAACTTCTTGAGGGAGAATCATGAGCCACATGCTTACCAGCCGATTGTGTGCAGTAAACAGGGGAGAGGGGCCCTGAAGCTGTGTGGCCCCCAAGGTCAGGGGCCATCAGCAGCTTTCACAGAGCTGGAATCCTTAAAATAACACCGTGAAAAATAATAAGTGACTATTATATTTTCACAATGTAAGGTGTACCAAGATCTCTACAAATCAGTCTTGATGAAGGTGAGGAGCTATTGCCCTACTTTGGATTATGGAAATAAGAAGCGCTAATAGAACTGTATGTAAGATTTAGATTTGAAATGTCATAAATATGACCTATCCGTGTTGAAAACCTTGGCAACAATGTCTTATTATTTTCTGTTGTAATTTGGTGTTTTGGTTCTCAAGACGATTATCCAATTAGAAAGCAGAATGAGCACCTGGACCCTGCCTGCGTGCCACCCACTCTGCCACTGAGCGGCACTGCTTTGCCAGTTTCAAAGGTGAACATCAGTGTGTTCAAAGCTCTGTGTCCTCCCTCTCGCTGATCTGAGGTCATGACCTAAATCCCAGCTTCACCTGCACCAGTCATGAATCTGAGACAGGATTCTGGAGAGGGACAAGGACAAACACTCGGATGTGTCTCTGCAGGTTAAGGCGCTGGACTTTGTAGAAGCTTTAAAACAATAAGAGCACAGGACACAAACGGGTCCTTTAAAGACCAGAGCATATGACAGGTTAGACTACTATTTCAGAAAAACTTTGATGACATCATTATATTTAAGATTTTGCTTATATTTTTTCCCTAGTTTGAGTATTTTGGTGAAGTTTAAACTTGACTTCCTGCACATGGCCTGTGTGACATATTGACTCGTCACAGCATGAACTCTGACATCATGTATCATGTGCTCATGGATAAAAGGCCTGTTGCCTTGAACCGTCAGCTGCTGCTCCTTGGCTCTCCTCCTGGAGCTGCAGGGCTTTTGGTCAGTGTGCTCAGTGTGCTGGGCAGAGCCAGACAGAACAGGTTTTAGATCTTTTTTGATCGTTTATTTTTAACTATTAGACTGATTAGCGATCAATAACATTTTTAGATTGTCGTTGTTACGTTTTCTTCCCAGAACATTTGTTGGTTTGGTTATTAGAATGAGATGGGAACAGAGTGGGACGAGGAACAATACATAACTAGAAAGAGTGACTGCCTAATGCAAAAAACAAAACGCACTTTTTCACACGTCTGTATAAAACCACAAAATCAAGCATAAATATGTCTCGCAGATTTCTAGGTGCAGCCTTCTTTTTTATTTTCTGCACATGCTTGCCGCGCTTAGGCTTCCTCCTCTTCTTTGGTAAGTCCAGATTCCTCTCTGGCATATTTCAGTTTACTCCTGCGCTCAAATTTCCTCCTCTACAGGATTGGCTGGATTCTGAAAGAGCAGAGGAAGTTTGTGTTTCCCATGCTCTGGTGACTCAGAAAAGTGTGAGCAAAATGTGATTACGACTGATGGACACACGTATTACGTTGCTGGTGTACAACGTCAAAGCGTTTGTACTAAAGGCGATGCTGCACACGGTCACTGCTTCACTGTAAATTGAGGGTAACTGATACATCTTCTGCTTGATATATCTGGGCACTTACTGGGTGAACACATTTGAGTGACTATTTTGCACAGAAGAGACATTACAAGATTGTTCAAAGTCCTGAGACACTAATTGCATTCAATGAATAATTTTGACATTAAAATTGAATGTATAAAGTCATTTTTTATCTTTACATGAACTCTTTTTGTGTAGCCATGACAGACAATAATTAGGATCCATATACTCTTCCTCACAGTGGTGTGTAGTTCTGAAAGTGTACAGGAGGAGGAGCACCTGAGCGCAGCTGCTTGACTCTTCCATTGCTGCTGCTGATGTCCACAGGCAGGAAGTCTTTGAACCAGAGAATCTCAGGGTCCGGGGCCCCACTGGCAGCACACAGCAGTGTGGCAGTGCGTGTGCGCTCCACCACCTTTAGCTGAGGGCCCATATCGATCATGGGAAATCCGTGAGGGATCTGATCCTCTGCAAATGTTGGAATGTTACAAATTAATCGATGTCTTTTTTTCAATTTTTTCAAATCTGTGTTATCTAACTCAAAATTCTTGTCAAACTCTGTAAGGAGACTGTGGTTTTGATCACTGGTGGGTGTAACTTATAGTTACTACTTCGTGGGTACCGTAACACACTACATTTTTAAGGAGCCAACAACAATGCTTGGGAAGTGTGCATAATCTTCCTCTGCAGCCAACGTTGATAAGTTATTTCGTTCCTAAGGTCCAGCTACTGACCTGTACCCACTCAGGCAGCTCAGACTACGTTTACATGCAGAGCACTCCAAATATGTTCTTTGCTCAAGATAATTGCTCAACTATTTGTCCCTGGCAGCATTGCACCCAAAAAGTCATTTAGCGGCAAACAAGTCCACGAGACGTTTAGAGACACCAATTCATTTTGCATTTGTGCCTAAACATACACACAAAAGTTGTGTACCTAAAGATGAGATAAATAGATAGATATATAGACAAGTCAACAATGCACCAATTCCCTTGGCCGCCTGAAAACGGCTTTTTAGTCTGTGTCGAACTTATTTTCTCTGGAGGTTGACAGCTCTATGTTATCTAACACAACCGGAAGAAGGATTCCGTTATATGGCAGTGCTCGGAAGGTGAAATAAGGTAAGCAGAGATTTCTTTTTGACAGTATGCATGTAAACATTGTGACTGACTGACCTTCCAGCACTTTGAGCTTGGCGCTGGCGTTGGCCTCGCCCACACTGTTGGTGGAGGTGCATTCATACGTTGCTTCGTCGCGGTGAGAGCGGAGAGGCTGGATTCGCAGGACTGAGCCCGAGCCATCAGCAAAATCTATCACCTGATCAAAAAGGACACAGTTATAACAGGCCCCGCCCTCAGCGGCTTTAAATCCTACCTATCGGATATAAAAACCTGGATGACGTTTAATTATCTGCTTCTTAACCCTGAAAAAACCGAGGTCATCGTACTAGGCCAGGGGTCTCCAAATATATTTTCCAGGGGGGCAGATTTTTTGGAGTACTAAGTTCCGGGGGCTGAACTACAAAATCACACCACGATTTTATGTTTTAAGGGTATAAGATCCACAAACGACTCACAGTGGCACAATTCAACAACAGAAATCATAATCAATACTTTGAGAGAAGGAAAAACATCAGACCAATATGACACGACTAAAACCAGGACTAAAGCACTAAAACCCAGAGTTCACCAGAAACATGACTCGACTAGTGCAAAGCAGACCGGGGACAAGACCAGGTTTAAACCAAGACCAAACAAACTCTAAAGCGGGTCTAAAGCGGGTCTAAAGCGGGTCTAAAGCGGGACTAAAGCGGGACTAAAGCGGGACTAAAGCGGGACTAAAGCGGGACTAAAGCGGGACTAAAGCGGGACTAAACCGGACTAAAACAGGACTGAAAACAGGACTAAAGCAGCTCTAAAACAGGACTAAAACAGGGACTATTTTATAATAAATGTCATTAGAACATTTGGTTCAAATGATATTAAAAACAGTAGCTGCTAAAAAAAAAAAAAAATCTCTACTTTGCATTTAGTTCATAAGAACAAACTAGTCACTAGGCAACATGCACAGGATCATGCATGTTTTTGGAGGTCTCTGACCTGCAGCAGTCGATTCAAAACAGCCCAGACAGATGAAATGGACAACGGGGAAAAGGTCCTGAAAGCACTAAACTGGAGACATCGGCTCTGCTCCTGAGAAATCAAGTATTTGTTATCTTCCCTCCATAGTCACGTTAAACTGTAAAATAATGTGTGTTCTATTACAATCCGACACATATTCACAGAGAAATGAGTTTATGAATTTAGATGCGCCTTAAAGCAAAAGTGCACATGTCCCGAGACGAGACCGTGGCCCACCTTTTCATAACCCGACTCGTGGGACAACATGCACATCACGCACAGTGATCTGACTTACCGTGCACTCACGCAGACCTTTCAATCCAACGACAAAGCCCTGAAAACGCGCTGTCCTCCGGTGCCACGGCGCGTAATGTTCCTGGTTAACAGACTTCCAAACACGTGGAGCACACGTCCTTACACTGTTACATTTACACCGAATCATCACTGAAGCTGTTATTTCCTGTCTGCAGCATCACACGTTTGTGCTTTGACAGAACAGTGTTTCAGAGGAACCGGGGTCTCTGGCCCGCCAAGACCAGCGCCGGAGCTGCAGCAAAGCAGTGCAGAGTGAAGCGGATGCGCTGCAGTGCGTGCCGCGCTCTTTAGCAGCGCCTGCCAAAAAAATCTATTATATTTTTGATAAATGGGGAAACTGGGCCGCGGGCTGGACCAAATTGCTTTGGGTCCGGATCTGGCCCGTGGTCCGCCTTTTGGAGACCGCTGTACTAGGCCCTAAACATCTACGAGACGCTGAGCAGATAGTCCAACTGGACAACGTCAGTGTTGGCCTCCAGCTTCCACTGGAAGAAACCCTTGGAGTCTTATTTGACCAAGAGCTCTCATTCAAAGCACACATAAATCAAGCCTGTAAAAAACAGCCTATTTCCATCTGCCTAATATAGCCAAAATCAGAAAAATCTTGCCTAAAAGTGATGCTGAAAAACTTGTCCATTCCTTTGTAACATCTAGATTAGACTACTGTAACTCCTGCTGCAGCGTGTCCTAAAAGCTCCATAAAAAGCCTTTCAACTGGTTCAAAATGCAGCAGCAAGATTACTAACAGGAAGTAAAAGAAGAGAGAGCACATTACGCCGGTGCTCGAGTCACTGGCTCCTGTCGAGTTTAGAATCAAATTCAAAAATCCTCCTCCTGACTTACAAAGCCATAAATCACCTGGCCCCATCCTACCTCAAAGAGGCTATAGGACCTTATCATCCAAACAGAGCACTTCGCTCTCAAAATGCTGGACTTCTGGTGGTCCCCAAAAGTCTTGGCCAAGGCTTAAAACTGAGCAACTATACTGGGGGAAGTATGATAAAGACTACCTTTACTGTCATTATATTTCATACTTAATTTCACTTGTGTTTTCATTGCTTTTTCTTCTTTTTCTCCAAGCAGGAGGGTCTAAGGACATGGGATGCTGAGACATTGCCCAGTCCCAATGAACAGTGTTTAATCAGTTTTTCACTGTCGCTCTTCGAGGCCACCGCTGTTTAGTCCTGCCTTAGTAGACCTGCTTTAGACCTGCTTTAGACCTGCTTTAGACCTGCTTTAGACCTGCTTTAGACCTGCTTTAGACCTGCTTTTGTCCTGTTTAAACCTGCTTTAGTCCTGCTTTAGTCCTGCTTTAGACCTGTTTAAGACCTGCTTTAGTCCTGCTTTAGTCCTGCTTTAGACCCGCTTTAGTCCTGCTGTAGTCCTGCTTTAGTCTTGTTTATATTTGGCAGAGCAATATTGTTCTTTTTCATTTGCTTGTCAAACTACAGAGTTCTGTTGAATAGTACATTGCGAGTTGCTTGTATATGTTGGATATAAATGGTGAAAATGTGATGCAGTTTTGTGGTCCGGCCCCAGGACATATCTGGCTCCATGGGAAATGTAACTGAATAGCATGTGCCTGATTGATTTTGAAAATGCGGAAAAGAACTAATAAAGTGAAGAGAATAACGGATAATGTTGTGTGAACCGATCTCGCGGGGGGTTAATATAAAAGAAGCAGTAAATGAGCAGTGGGACACTTTCTGTTTGTACAGTATAAGTCCCTCACCTCCTCCCTGCTGGACCCCTTGCTGGACCCCTGCAGTTCGCCTACAGAGACAACAGGTCTGTAGACGACGCCATCAACCTGCGCACTGGCACTCCACTTCATCCTGCAGCATCTGGACTCCCCGGGAACCTACGCCAGGATCCTGTTTGTGGACTTCAGCTCTGCATTCAACACCATCCTCCCTGCTCTGCTCCAGGACAAGCTCGCTCAGCTCAACGTGCCTGACTCCACCTGCAGGGGGAGCACTGACTTCCTGACGGATCGGCGGCAGTGCGTGCGGCTGGGGAAGAATGTCTCAGACACTCGGCACAGGAGCTCCTCAGGGCTGTGTACTTTCCCCTCTGCTCTTCTCCCTGTACACAAACTGCTGCACCTCCAGGCATGACTCCGTAAAACTGATCAAGTTTGCGGACGATACCACCCTCATCGGGCTCATCTCGGACGGGGATGAGTCTGTCTACAGGAGGGAGGTGGACCGGCTGGTGTCCTGGTGCAGTTGTAACAACCTGGAGTTCAACGCCCAGAAGACGGAGATGATCGTGGACTCCCCCATCACCACCGTGGACTCCTTCCCCTTCCTCGACACCACCATCACCCAGGACCTCAAGTGGGAGCCCACCATCAGCTCCCTCATCAAGAAGGCCAAGCTGTCAGTGCAGATGATGGTGCAGTTTCACACAGCCATCATTGAGTCCATCACCTCCTCCATCACCGTGTGGTACACTGGAGCCACAGCCAGGGACAAACAGAGACTACCGCGCTCTCTGCTGGAGCCACAGCCAGGGACAAACAGAGACTACAGCGCCCTCTGCTGGAGCCACAGCCAGGGACAAACAGAGACTACAGCGCATTGTGCGTTCTGCTGAAAAGGTGGTCAGCTGCAGACTTCCATCTCTGCAGGACCTGAACGTCTCCACGGCTCTTTGACGAGCAGGTCGGATCACCGCTGACCCTTCTCACCCTGGACATGGTGTACTTGATCCACCCTTCAGGCAGGAGGCTACGGTCCATCCGGACCAGAACTTCCCGCCACAAGAACAGTTTCTTTCCCTCTGCCGTTGGACTCATGAACACTTCTAAACACCTGCCACTTTTACTGCAACTCTTCATCACTCACTGCACTGTCACTTTCTGCACTCACAACTGTACATTTAATTGTAATTCTTGTGTACATAGTCATGCCTACTTTAGTCATTTTAAATTGTTTCTTAATGCATGCCCTTTTGATTTCATGTATGTTGTTTTATTATTGCTCAGTGTTTTATGTTGCACCTTAAGGCCGAGACAAGATCCTATGTTTGTGAATTTTGTTCATTGACAAGGGCAATAAACCCTTTTCTGAAGTCTATAGCTGTCTAAATGTGGTTTTAGTGTTGTTTCAGTTTTCGGTGTAATCCCTCATTCGTCCAGGAGTGTTCCATTGTAGAAAAAGATTCAGTTGTAGTCATCTGAACTCTGTTTTAGAAAAAAAAACAAAAAAAAAACGTTTCAACTCTCATCCAAGAGTCATTCTCAATCAGAGAAACAAGTCTGAGAACTCTTGTTTGTATCCTACTCTGTGAGAGCCCTGCCCACAGGGCGGGACCCTGAGGAGTTAAGGAGGCAATCTTTGTTAAAAAAGAGAATCCTTCCTTAAATCGTAATGGAGGTTTAAGATTCAACCTTCCAGTTGTTTATAATGGTCTGCTGAAACCCTGGAGACGCCCTGGGCATTTCGGACGCTAAATAGGCACTCAAGGTGAGGCAGGGAACAATAGAATAAATAGGCCCATTCCCAGTTTCTATGGGCCATTAGCAGGAGGTCCCGCCCTGTGGGCAGGGCTCTCACAGAGTAGGATATAAACAAGAGTTCTCAGACTTGTTTCTCTGATTGAGAATGACTCTTGGATGAGAGTTGAAACGTTTTGTTTTTTTTTCTTCTTTTTTTTCTAAAACTGAGTCCAGATGACTACAACTGAATCTTTTTCTACAATTGTTTCAGTTTTGTTTTCAGGTAGTAAAAAAAAATGTATTCCAATTAAACAAAATCTAATAATAGCAACTAATTTATGCTAAAACTATATAGCTAGTATTGTTACTAGCTATCATTTTATTGCAATTATTATTGCAATAAAATGAAATGTGAGTATTGTACATTAATTTAGTAATGTTGATTGCATTTTTTTTCTTTTACAGAATTTCTATGGAAAAAATTCATGGAACAAAACCAAGCGGACTTATTACATCTTTTTTACTACCACCATATTATTTTGCAATTGTTTTAATTTCAAGATTTTATTTTTTTTTCTGAAATGTTATCTGCAGTCATAATTGAGATACAGTAAATGTATTTGTCATCAGAATAACAATCAGAATGATAAAAAGGTTTATTAGCTTCCTTTTACTGAAGAGTGCAAACACTTTCTTGCTTACTCCAGCTTGCTATAGCTGCTTCTTTATTCCTTCTTTAGTTTGCTTTTTAATCAGTTTTTGTCTTCCACAAATTTGTAATGATGTCAGAATGCTGTCGGAATGCTGTTGGAAATGTCAACAAGAAATTCATGAGCAACAAGCACGGATATTCGTTTTAGAATCTAAAAAAGGACTCCAAGATACAATTCCAGTGTCATCCAGTGGTAAGAAGTCCACCATTTGTACAAGAAAAACTGCTACTTTTAATTTAAACCGGAGTCACTCTGTGTCGTTCTCAAAACTGTCTAAAGACTAGGCTGTATTTTGGAACAAAATACAGCCGGTGCAAAGCCTAAACAATACATAGATAATGTAAAGTCACCTAAAATACAGTTTACGAACAGATTTTTATCACTTTCAGAGACTAAAGTAAATGAACAAATAGGTAAGGGGAGCCAAGACGTGGCCAAAATGCAGCAGCCAGTGAGACAATCTGTATCAAACGCCAAGGTCACTGAGACTGATCTGATAGGGGATGGTGCGATAAGTCACATGATGCAGGAAAATATGCAAACATTTTTTTCCCAGCATCACTATTTCTGAGATAACGTCACTCCTTCCTAATGTTCTGGCAACACATCGAGGACATAAGCAGCTGATTGTGCACGTGGGTGCAGTGGACATATGACGGGAGACTTCTTGAAGTTATTCGACGTGCTTGATAAAATGGAAATATAACAACGACAGGAAAATAAACAAGTTTAGCCAGCTGCTTCAGCTGAACACATGGCTGTCCAAACAGTGTCTAGAGGATTGCACTACATTGAGAACTTCCATCAATTCTGGAAACAAGAGGAGGGCCTGTTTAAGAGAAATGGCCCACACCTATGCAGAGGTGGAGTGAGGGTGCTGACAGAGAACCTGCTCCGCACTCTGAGGCATTGGACTGGGCCTGGACAGGGTCCTGAGCAGATAGTTAGAGAAGAGAGGAATCAGAGAAGAATTCCTGCTCCATCAGCCAGAGACCGAGCCAATGTTTCAACATCAGCAGCACCACAACCACAGCCTTAACCAAAGGATTTATTAGCAGCAGCACCACAACAATCTTCAACATGGCCAGTGCAGGAGACATTAAAATTATTCCCCATGGGGTCCTCATCAAAGGCCCTGGACCCATCTGTGACAGGTCCAGCAACCTCCCTGCCATCGCCACTGCCCTCAAACCAGTTCTGGGTCCCCCCTGCAACATCTATTCACACTACAGAATACTCACTCTCCTTTCCATCTCAACTTTCCCCCAGGGGCCTTCCCAACCATCTTGAAAGTCTGATCAAATCAGGCATTAAGAAGGCTCCACTCAATATATATATTAATAATAATAATATAGCAAGATCAAGAGTTCTGATGTAAACAATGATGTACTCTTCCCCGCACAAACCTGTGTCAGGAGTTCAAACTCTCTTGCCCCCCCAACTATCCCCTTCAGTTTCCCAAACACTCCCTGCAATGCAATTCTTTATGCTAAGGCACCTTCTTGTGCACAAGTGATTCAAAATATTCAAGAAGAGCTTCCCTCCATCCAACAAAACTTTGTTGATTTAAAATTATTCATGAATTCAAATAAAACAAAATGTATGCCGCTCCAGAAGACACTCTAGTGACCCAAAAAATATATATCTATTGTTATGCTTGATGGTAATATGATTGAACAAGTACCCCAGTACAAATACTTGGGCATCTGGATCGATGATAAACTCTCCTTCAACAAACACATACAAGAGCTGACAAATCATCTTAAAGCCAGATTGTCATTCTTCTTTAGAAATAAAACTGTTAATCCAGGCTACATTTCTTTCAGTTCTAGATTATGGTGATATTATATATATACATTCAACTGCAACAGAACCTCTGAACTCAGTTTATCATTCATATCTAAGGCTCAGCTCTAAGACTCAGCTCTAAGGCTCAGCTCATCTCAGCTCCCTCCTGTGGAACAAAACACATAGACTTTTTTAATTAAATCATGTTATGCCTTTTAATGATTTTAAAGCACTGGTCAAGGACTACCCGCAGTTTTATATCATTTGATCTCATGTTGTATGTGTAAATGTGTTTTTGTGCATTGGTTAATTTTATTGAACGTTTTATTTGCGTTTTAGTATCCTGTGTTTGTTTGTTGTTTATTCTGTGTTGTGTTTTAACAGGGACCCATGAAAAAGAGAACTTTTCTCATTGGGTTTTCCCTGTGTAAATAAATAAAATGAAATGAAAATGAAACACTCCCGGGCTCCCTCTACACCATCAAAAGCCACCCCACCTATACCCCCCGCCTTTCACCTAGTGTCTCCCATAGCTAGGATGCACTGGGTGAAAAAACAGCCCCCCCTAGTGCTATTTGTGAAAATGCTATAAATTTTACAATGCAAAAAATAACCCTCAAACCACCTACACACTTAGAGCTGACTCACTTTGCACCTGTAACTGACAAAACTGTCCAGGAGCTCATCACCAGTCTGAGTTCATCTACATGCTGCCTTCCATTGTGTGACCTCCAGATTTCTGAAGTCTGTGCTGAACAGTTTGTTAGCACCACCTCACTCACATAGTTAACATGTCGCTTCAATCTGGAACAATCCCAATTTCTTTGAAAACTGCGGTCATAAAGCTTCTCCTAAAGAAGAGCAGTCTTGATGCCGCAGTACTGAGTCAATAACGGCCCATCTCTAATCTGCCATTTTGGGGCAAAGTCCTTGAAAAGGTTGTTTACCAACAGCTCACTGATTTCCTCTTAATAAGCAACTCATTTGATGTTTTCCAGTCAGGTTTTAGACCTCATCACAGCACTGAGACTGCTGTTGTCAAGGTGACAAATGACTTCCACCTGAACACTGACGCGGGCAAAGCCTCAGTCTTAATTCTGTTAGATCTGAGTGCTGCTTTTGACACTGTCGATCATGGACCCTCTTACAGAGACTAGAGGACTGGGTGGGTATCACTGGCACTGCGCTAAACTGGTTAAAGTCTATCTGGAAGACAGGAAGTTCTTTGTCGAAATTTGTAACTGTGTCTCAGACCAGATGCCCCTGACCTGTGGGGTGCCCAAGGGTCAATCCTGGGACCCCTTTTGTTTAACCTCTACATGCTGCCCTTAGGTCAGTTGATACGCAGCGAGAATGTGTCCTATCACAATTACGCAGACGACACTCAAATCTATGTTTCACTGACGACAGGTGAATATGGACCAGTGGATTCACTCTGTCACTGCATCCAACAGATCAGTGTGTGGATGCAGAACTTTGAGGAAATTTAGTTCTAATAGAATCTGCTCCACCCAACTTTAAGTTTGAATCTGAAACACCTTTGGGGTGTTTTCAACATTTGAGTACGTAGCCTTTAAAATTGAGCTAAAACAGTCTCCATCCATTCTCTTCATTGTTTTATACAAGCCTCCTCAGCACTGCCAACGTTTACTGATGATTTTACTGAGATGCTTTCAGTCGTATGCACAGACTTTGATGGTTTGGTCATAACAGGTGCTTTCAATGTTCATGTTGATAATATTTGTGACAGAAACGCTAAAGAGCTTCATGCTGTCCTTGAAACTTTCGGTCTTACTGAGCACGTGAGTGGCCCCACCCACAGCAGAGGGCACACTCTAGATCTTGTAATTACAAAGGGGGTTAATATTTCAAACGTCAATGTGGCCGATGTTGCTCTGTCTGAACTGTTTATGGAAAAGATTAACTTTGAAAATGTCTCATGTAAAGGATTTGTTGAACTCAGTTACTAGTGTTTTGAATGTTCTGGACACCATTGCCCCTATGAAGACTAAAATGGTTAAAAAATAAGCAGAAAAAGGGAGGGCCGCCGGGCCGAATGGAAATTGCACAAGTCAAAGCTCCCTATGTAGAAATAGGGAAAGATATTTTTCTGAAATTATTGGAAGCTGCAGTAACAACTTGCGTGTCCTGTTTGCAACTGTAAACAGATGAAAAAACCCTCCAGCTCCTATCACAATGATGCAGACGACACTCAGATCTATGTTTCACTGACGGCAGGTGAATATGGACCAGTGGATTCACTCTGTCACTGCATCCAACAGATCAATGTGTAGATGCAAAGCAACTTTCTCCAGCTGAACTCAGACAAGACTGAAATCCTCATCTTTTAACCACTGAAACAAAGAGAAGTCACCTCCAGAGTCTCACCCTAAAACCTACAAATTAAGTTAGATACCTGGGGGTAATAATGGACTCTTGTTTTGTTTTGTCGTGGAAACTCACAACAGATTGGCTCATATCAGTCTTGTCGTAGTATCGGCTGCTATCTCCTAATCCATTAATTCCCCAGATGCCCCCTCCAGAGCCGCCGCTGGGCACCGGGATGCCCTCTCCAGAGCCGCCGGTCCTTCTACCTTCTGGAGTTCCCAGGCACCAACCTGAAGCTTAACCGGAGCTCTCTTCTCAAGAACTTCTACTCATGCTCCAAACAGCAGCTTTTGTCCCTCCCCGGTCATCTCAAATTCACCATGCAGATCATCTCCCAGGGGCAAGCCTTCATCTCCCACCTCTCAACCCCAGCGTCTTCTGTTCAATCACTCAACAGCGTTGTCATTGCTCCACTTTGATATGCTGTTCCATCAGCCAGTTTTGGGGGTTACATTAAGGCAGGCGGTTCTCCACCCCCTGGCTTGACGAATTTCTCCACTTCATCTGCGAGTTTGGCCTGTTTCCGGCTGCCTTATTTTAGATCTATCACATCGGGATTGCCGCCCTCCTGTCGGGCCATCTATGTTCGCGGCTATCCAGTCCGATAACCCTGAAGTCATCAACACCATCAACAAATACATCCAGAACATTGGTTCCCGAGGCAGAACTGTCATTTACCCCAGTTCCTCCATTCTCAGCTACCACATTCAAAACCAGAGCCCCGCTCTGGCTGACCTCCTCTTCCTACTAGACCACCTGATGCAGCTTCTGCTCCTTCCATAATGGATTCAACCTGCCTTTCCCTGCATTCAACCTACTCTCCTACTCTACTCTACGTCTCGTTCACCTTTGGTACTTAAAGCCTACCTGAGCGGCATCAACATCTTTTTAGGCTGCTCTTAGGCTCGGCAATCCCCTTTCCGCTTCTGCGAAGAGCCCAAATAACGATGGTCGTCAAAGGCTTGCATTGGCATGTTCCTTTACGCCTTCTTCGATTTCCTCTGCAGCTCAGAGTTTGCCCCGTCCATGAATATTCTCTGCACACCCTGCATCAAGGCCCTTCAACCGACGCCTAGTCTTTCCCTCAAACAAGCAAGTAGCTCAACCACAATCTACTAGTTCAAGCTAAACTGTTTTGAGCTCCTTCGCAGTCTTCCAGGACTTCTCATACCGGTTGTCTTTGTTCAAGTTGATCCTTGCCTGATCCCCACATTCCCTTCCGGACATTTTTTTCTTCTCCAGTCACGGAGTTGCTGACTCATTAAATCATGGAACACAGGTCATCAATGGCCTTCGAGGTCACACCCACCATAATCTCCGCGACCTCCGGTCACACACGTCAGCTTTTGTGACTTTGTGCACCTCCCTCCCACGCTCTTCTAATTATTCTAATTTATCTCCTCAATGGTATCCATTTCTGTACATTCTTGTTTTTCATATTTCTCGTAAATAAACACTTTGCATCGTGGCTGGGGTTGTGGTCCATGCTAGTTAAAAATGTTTCCAATCCACATTAGATCTATACTATAAATATATCCTGATTCCTGATTCCTGATTCCTGATACTAGTGTATTGCCTTCTAGTCAATATTATAGAATAGCCATCCTTTGGGTTTCCTCCTTTTGACTCACACAAAATTCTTCAAAACAAAAACTCATGTAGTCTGTAGTGCGTTTCATTTCCTTCATTTTTGGAACAATCAAAAACGTTGCGATGTGCGTTGAGATGTGCGTTGAGATGTGCGTTGAAATGTGCGGTTAAAGACTGTGGCGGTCACCCTCCGACTCCAATCTGGATCTCTCTCACCTGTCCCCATTTTACCCATTATATTTTACCTACTTCCCTTTGACCCACCCTCTTCCGACCCATACCGATGCATGGGTTAAACATAAATTTACTAACAAACCGAAAATTACAAGTTTATACTAAGATTTTAGAATTGTGATTTCATTAATTCAATGCTTTATTTATGCTTAAACGAAAACTTACTTTTCTTAATTCATTAAATGATAGCTCTAAAAACTGTAATTGACTACTTTTTTATGTTAAACAAAGACAGGTTCAAAATTACGGAGGCAGACATAGGTACAATGGACCAAAGTGATCATGCTCCTATTTACATCATTGTATATCTGGAACAGAAACAACAGGAGAAAACGACAATGGGGAAGTTCCTCCACCCAAATGCCTTTGCTGCATTCTCTCACCCATGCAGCAAAGGCAGTTTTGAGGGTCAGGGTAACTGCTGTTGCCTCGGCAAAAAAGAAATAAAGAGAGATAAACCTAAACGATTTACAGAACAAATTAAAAATGTTGGAAGCTAAACATGCCGGAAACAAACAAAAGACTAAAAAACAATAAATCTCCAGGGATTGACGGGTTCCTCAGAGTGGTATAAAGCTCTAAAAGACACACGTACTCCTTTGTTTTTATGAACTTTTAACTCCTTAACTAGCTAACTAACTAGCTTAAAAAAGCTACGATCCCTCCGAGTTGGAAGGAAGCCATCATATCCTTAATACCTAAAGAGGAGAAGGATCGACTTGATTGTGCCTCATACTGACCAATCTCAATTCTGAATGTGGACAACCATATATACACCTCAGACAGACATCTGCATGCAGCCCTGACATGCTGTTATTATCAAAGTTATGGAACTTCGGAATAATAGGTTTATGGGCTGGTTTTAGAGCCAGGGAGTGATTCGCACGGTCAATCTTTATTTTCCCAGCTTCTGTTGGAAGTTTGAGATATTCTCCAGCTCGTCCTGTTTGTCTGTAAAAACATGCACCTGGTTCTTCATTTCTGCCATTTTGGTTTGTAAAGTAGAGACAGTTCGCCATTCTTGGATTTTAAATCACGCATTTCCGCCAGGGCTGTATCTATCTTTGCATCCACTGTCTTTGTAATCACTGGGTCTCTCTAGCACCAAGCCCTCTCCCGTGCCGTGTCCGACCCGGAGCTAGAACTGGAGCCGGCGCGAGAGGCGACCGGAAGAGCAGCAGATCCTATGCTTGTGCCTGGGCCAGAGGTACGACCGCTGCCAAACAGACACGGCCGAACAAGGCAGTCATCATTCCGGTAGTCTGGGGAAAGCTTTTGATTCAGTTAGCTGACCTTATTTATTTAAAGTGCAAACCAAATTTTAAATGATTCAATAATAAAAAAAATAGTGAGGCCCTATTTTTTTGGTCCAACATCAAAAATCAAGGATGTCGGTGTAATCCCTCATTCGTTCAGCAGTGTTCCATTGTGGAAAAAGATTCAGTTGTAGTCATCTGGACTCTGGACCTTTCGACTGTCATCCAAGAGTCATTCTCAATCTGTGAAACAAGTCTGAGAACTCAGGTTTATATCCTACTCTGTGAAAGCCCACAGGGCGGGATCTCCTGATAATGGGCCATTAATACTCCCTGATGGGCCATTTACATCCTATTGTATCACTGACTTTCACTCCCTCCTCATTGAGTGCCTATTTAGCATCCGAATGCCCAGGGCGTCTCCATGGTTTCAGCAGACCATTATAAACAACTGGAAGGTTGAATCTTAAACCTCCATTACGATTTAATGAAGGATTCTCTTTTTTAACAAAGATGGCCTCCTTAACTCCTCTTTCAAACCATCTTTTTCTCCTGCTCAGAATCTCCACCTCACTGTCTTCAATAGAGTGGTTTGTGGCTTTGAGATGAAGATGCAGAGCGCTTTGGGGTCCTGAACTCGAGTGTCTTCTGTGCTGAAAAAGCCTCTTGTGAAGTGGCTGTTTTAGTCTCCCCTATGTGGCGCTCTTTACAACTTTACAACATTGGATAGAATACACTACATTGCTCTGCTTTTGTGTAGGCATCTTGTCCTTAGGGTGAACCAGTTTTTGTTTGAAACAACAGGGACTTGTGTTGTCAAAAATTCTTTGCAGTTTTTTCTGACAGTCCCGAGACATAAGGGATAGAGACACCCTTTCTTCTTGGTTCTGTTTCCCTTTTGTCCCTTTTGTCCTGCTTTTTGGTTCTCTTCACTTTGTTCAGAGCCCAAGTCGGGTATCCACAGGCTGAGAGAGCATTCCGGACGTGTGTTTCCTCTCTCCTCTTGCCCTCTGAGCTGGTGGGCACCTCTTGTGCTCTGTGTTTGTAGTGTTCTGATCACTCCCAGCTTGTGCTGTAGTGGGTGGTTAGAGCCAAAGAGCAGGTCCTGATCCGTGTGTGTGGGTTTCCTCTATATACTTCTGTCTGGAGCTTCCCGTCTTCTCCTCTGATAGTGGAACAATCTTGTAAACTTGATATGCGGGTCCACTGCATTGATGTGCTCTGAGAAGACTTCCAGCTCATCCACGTAACGGTACCAAAGACTTAGAGCAATGCTTGAAAAGGAGGTCAGTGCCTTCTTCTCAAAATGCTCCATGTACAAGTTGGCCACGATGGGAGAGACGGGCGAGCCCATGGCACAGCCGTGAATCTGTCTGAAAAAATGTCCCCAGAATTGAAAGTATGTGGTGTTAAGACAGATGTCTAGTAGTTTGCAGATGTGTTCAGGTGTCAGTTTGGTCCTTTCCTGTAGGTGGTGTCTTCCTGCAGCCTCGTCCTCACCGCTGCTACTGCCTCAGAGGTCGGGATGCAGGTGAAGAGGGACACAACATCATATGAGACCATCAGGTCATCTGGGTCCAATTGGAGATGTTTCACTTTGTCCACAAAAGTGTGTGTTTTCCACATGATGTTCCGAGATTCCCCACCAATGGTGCCAAGATGGTTGTTAAATGGTTGGCCACATTGTATGTGATGGAATCTGTGCTGCGCACAATGGGTCTGAGTGGAACATTCTCTTTGTGAATTTTGGGAAGTCCATAAATGCATGGAATGGCTTCCCCAGGATACAGAAGCCTGTCCATCACCTCCTCTTTTTCAAGCTTTTGACAGTCTATCACCTTCTTCTTGTAGCCACTGGTCTGGTCTCTTTTCAGACGTTCGTATGTGGTCGTGTCCTTGAGGAGGCTGTGGACTTGGCTTCATAATCAGCTGCATTAAGAATCACAGTGCAGCGCCCCTGTCTGCTGGAAGAATGTTTATGCTGTGATCTTTTTGTAGTGCTGAGAGTGCCTTCCTCTCCTCAGATGTGATATTTTGAAGGAGGAGGTTTGGCGCTCCTCAGAGTAGCTTTGACGCGTAACCTCAGGTCTGCAGCCTCAGTTTCTGTCATCTTGTTGTTCCTAATGGCTGTTTCTGTGGCTGTGATGTAGTCTTCTGTAGGATGTGCTTAGAGGTAATAGAAAAGTTCAGCTCTTTGGAGAGCACGTCTTTCTCTGCCTGAGACAGGACGCGGTCTGATTCTTGAGCCACTTGTTTTTGCTGGTCTTACTTCGGTCTGTCCCTATACTTCTGTCATGCTGGTCCTTACCTGCTTCCTTTTTATTCAAGAGGATGTTAAACTTCTTGATTTGGCATTCCTTTCTCTTTCTGTGCTGCGCTTCCTGTGCTGTCTGTGTAAAATTCATCACTCTCTTGAAGGCTTCTTCAGGGAGGACGCTGGTTAATTTCTTCTGTTTCTGTTCCGTCCTGACCAGAACCTCCCACCACAAGAACAGTTTATTTTCCTCTGCCGTTGGACCCATGAACATTTCTTAACACCTTTCTGCACTACATTTGTAAATTTAACTGTAAATGTTGTGTAAGTCTATTTTTATCTCATTAGTACATTGAATTTTTTTTTCTTTAGTGCATGCCTTATTTGATTTGATATATCACCAAAGCAAATCCCTAGCCTATGAATTTTGTTCACTGGCAATGGCAATAAACCTTTTCTGATTCTGATTCTGGTTGCTAATCTGGACAGCTACTCTACTAAATATATTAAAATCAAATTGGAAAGAGAAGGTAAACTTGTTTTGACAAACGAAAAGTGGGAAAGTGTTTGTACATCCCAGTGGAGGACCACAAAATCACATATTGGGAGGGAATTCTATTTTTTGTGCCATGGGAGTGTTTCTTTTATTGTTTAGTTGATGTATGTTTGTATTTTTATTTAAAATTGTCTCTTTGATCATGTTCTGTTTATTTTGTGTTTCATGTTGAATCTTTTTTTTAAACTGAAAAAAATAAAACATAAATTACAAATATATAAAGACTGGTCCAGCAGCGTTTTTGGCGGTTTGACTTCTGAAACAGTCTGATCCCATTGTGTTGCTGAACTGAGAGGGAGGTGGGGGAGGTGTTTGCTGGGGTGAATGGATTGGAGGTGGAGGAGGGGTGTGAATCATGGTGTAAATAAAAGATGTTGACTTCTTTGGCCAGTTTCAGGTCATCAGCAGCGTGGGGTCGTTGTTGCTGTTGTGTTACTTTTAATGGCGGATGGCAGCCAACTGAAAAGGTACATTTACCGCCACCTACTGGAGTTGTACGTCTTCAAAGTATGTGTTTTACGCTATATGCTAAAAATAAAGTAAAAAGGAGAGACAGAAAGGGCGAGACTTGTGTGGAACAGATGTTGGCTTGTTGTCAGAAAACTGCTGCTCTAGATGTGTACTGTACTGTGATTTCCCTGCTAAATTCATACTTCACACCTTTGTAGCTTTCTCTGTCATCAGCCCTGTATGCTGCCTCATTTTAGCCATTCCAACAAATTCACACTAAAGCCGTATTTAAGCACAGCAGTGCAGCATATATTCATGTACAGACACAGAAATATAAATATATTTACAGCCACTCCAGTGTGAAGAGCCCATTACCTCAAAGCGCTGGGAACTGACTTTCTTGCCCTTCTTCATCCAGGTGATACGTGGCTTTGGCTCACCTGCCACCTGGCACACAAATGACGCCACTCCTCCAGAGATCCCCGTCTGGTCCTGCGGAGCCTGGCTGAAGCTGGGCAAACCTGCAGGAGCACACTCAGAGTCTCAGTCTGTAGTAGTAAAGAGTTTACATAGAGATTTAAAAAAATAATGATATAAAATATTTGAAAGCTTGCTTGGGGATAATCTGACCTATCATTTCATTTAAAATCTGTTTCTGAAACTTTATAAATCACTTAAATTCACTCAATTATTATAATATTTTGCCAAAACAACTGAAAACAACCATTATAGCCTTTAACTTGATTTTTTCTAAACCTCTACACCAAAAATGAATGAGAAAATTACTTCCAGATCCACAGCAAACTTCGAAGTGGGTGGGACTGTTGAGCTGCATAGTGTTTGGTACTCACTGTCAGCGGTAGCGGGGAGCAGCACACACAGTAGGAGCAGCCCCTTGAGGCCTGTCTGGACCAAACACTCTCTGTGACCCATGATCCACGAGGAGCTACCACTGCACGCTCTCATCCAGGTTCACCTGCAACACCACAATCAACACATAGTACTGGTACAGGCAAGTGCAGCTTTGACTGTCACATATAACCCTGAAGCTATGTTCATCGGCCACAATAAAAGGGCTCAGGATGGATCATCCCATTTGATCAAAACGGTCATGTGTGAAAAACATCTTCATTAAACTGGATTTATATAGCGCCGATCAAGACACTTAAAGACACTTGACACAGCATTATGTATTATTTCCTTGGAGGTGGTAAGTTACTACTGTAGCCACAGCCGCCCTGGGGCAGACTGACGGAAGTGAGGCTGTCAATCTGCCCTACCACCCCAATCACTCACTCGCCACATTGACCACAAGTGTCAGTTTGCACTAGAGTCCTTGTGGCTCCTGGTGTTCCAGCGCGCTCCATCCAAGTACTTCTGAGTCAAGATAAGTTTAGTATTTAATGACTAAAATCTTCATTGGTCTAAAAGTAAGCAAATTTAACAATCTTAGAGAAGCAGATTAACCTGCTTTTGAAGGAATGAAGTAAACTAAGCAAACTGTCCCAGAGCATCCCCTGTCCTTAGATCCTCCTTCTCAAACTAGGAAAACAAATAATAATTAACTGCAGAAAAAAGTAGGTGAACCAGATTGAAGGAGAGATCCTACTCCCATGGATGGACAGGCTGTAGATGGTCCAGGACTGTAGAAACTGTAGAGCTAGAAACACTCAAGACAGAGGGGTAGAGGGTTCCTCATCTAGTGTAGGACAGGTCATCAGGCAGATGAGGAGCATCCAACATCCTCATAATCAAATGTTGGAAAATGAAAAAAGATAAAGGGGGTGGGTGAAGAGCGTCTATCTGCTTTTATTATGAAAGACATAGGTCTCCATCGAGGAAGGACACAGAATTCAACATAAGGAGTGGGGCTTTAGTCCACTAAAGAAATTCTAGGTCGAGTAAAGACATGCTTGTGCAGCGATGAAGTGTTGTGCTGGCAAACGTTCTCAAAACTATTGAGTATCTTGATAATACGACCACGGATCTGACTCAAAGTGCACTGTGTGGTTCTCCTGTGTCTGTTCATTTCTGGTCACATGTTTTTCTCCTTCTTCCACTCTTCTCAGCGAGTGCTGCTGTTTCAGACACTGCTGATGCTGACCTGCAGATCAGCATGCTCCTCAGCTGGAGGAACGCTCTCTACTCTAGATGAACAGTTCTTCATTTGCCTGGATAAACTGTCTCTAGTATTATGCAAGATCCACTTTTGTGGACAAAACACTGTTTCACCGCTGCCCAGATTCCACACCAGTACACGCCCACCGCCCACTGCCCGTTACTTGACACACGTCGGACTTGGCACCATCGTGTAGCTATTTTGGCAACATTTTTAAAAATCCACATGCGTCCTGCACCTGCTTTACAGAGGTAAGAGATGTAAATGAAAACATTCACAATTCCACTGTAAATTATTGCTTTCTTTAGTGGGCAATTCAATGTGTTTTGGTTTTCACCATTTTCTTTTACGCTGTTTGGTTCACCGCCTGTATCGATGTCTTCCTGATACGAGCTTCAAATCGCAACTTCAGAGAATCAAGGAGACAACAATCAGATCGCTGTCAACTAAAGCCGACCAACGCAGGGCTGCTACAGTGTGGTCACTAAATATTCGCAAACCAGCAGTTTTCAAGGCCGCTTTAGAGGCTTTGACAAATGGGCTGCTGAAACACCCCAATGACACCGCGTGTATAGAGCACGTCTGGCTTGATTTGAAATGAATAAGGCTAAAATGGGATTTTTATTGTATTTTCTGGTTTCTTTCTTCACCTTATTTACAGCTCATGATAGAGAAGTGAGGTTATTAAAGGAGCACTATGTAACTTTTCTGCCACCTGTTGGTCTCTATCCATGTGTTTGGGTCACGTGACTTATTTGTGGTCACATGTTGTGGCCTCTCGCTGTTAGATAGTCATAAAAAACAGCACATCAAAGTGAAAAAGTGTTGCTAGTTTAAGAAGACAGAAGTTCTGGGCTCTTTCTCTCTCTCTCTTCTCTTTTTTTGTACAGTATAGTGTAAAACATACTTTGAAGACGTACAACTGCTGCAGTAAATGCACCTTTCCAGTTGGCTGCCAACCACCATGAAAAGTAACACAACAGCAACATTTCCATCTGCTCTTCCTCGTCCTCAAGCCCTCTGCACCGGACACGCCCTCTGCGCCAAACACACCACACGCCCTCTGCACCGGACACGCCCTCTGCGCCAAACACACCACACGCCCTCTGCACCGGACACGCCCTCAAAGACTTTGTGTCTGACCCTAAAATATAACACCCGGACAGTTGGAAATGAGGCTCCTTAAAACGGTCTGCGGTAGGCTAACGTTTATTAGCATAGCAGCTAGCATTAGCCAGCTGCTAACGAGCTGAAACGAACTGCTCAGCCTCAGTCTGGAGTGACCTCTGTAATTCCACTGGTCCCTCCTGACCACAGAACACATTTGTGGACAAATGGGGTCTTTGGGGACGTGAAAGAAGAGAAAGAATCCTCCGTTTTGAGACTTTTTGTTGGCTCCGCCCACAGTGAGCATGCGGCTTTTGACCTCAAGATGGCAGTTGCAAACCAGTGTGTGACATCACTTTGGACCCAAGAATAGGAAGATGTTTCAGTTCCACAGTATGGCATGAAACTCTATATCTCCATGGAGACAAGAAGATGATGCCACAAGTCGGATCTGTGGAGAGGTGAGCAATAGAGGTCTAAGTGTTTCTTTTTGTGTCCCTTTAAATGCCCTTAAAAAACACTTGGCCTCCTGGTCGAGCTGCAGAGTTCTGGCTCAGGATAATGTTTCACTTGAAGCCCTGGTATCACGTTAGAAGCAGAAGGGTTTATTGGTGCTGTCCGATCACTAGCTGTTGAAATGAGCTAGAACGTTCTGTTCGGTGGTAGAGTGGATGGCACATGTGCCCGCGGCATGGGCACATCTCGGCATGGGCACATTCTCTGGTTCTGCTGCTCCTCTGGTTTTGTTGCTCTTCTGGTTCTGCTGCCCCTCTAGTTCTGCTGTGGCTGCTCCTCTGGTTCTGCTGTGGCTGCTCTGTGGTTCTGTTGCTCCTCTGTTCTGCTGCTCCTCTGTTCTGTTCTGCTCCTCCTCTGCTCCTCTGGTTCTGCTGCTCCTCTGGTTCTGCTCCTCCTCTGGTTCTGCTCCTCCTCTGGTTCTGCTCCTCTTCTGGTTCTGCTCCTCCTCTGGTTTTGCTGTGGCTGCTCCTCTGGTTCTGCCCCTCTCTGGTTCTGCTCCTCCTCTGTTCTGCTGCTCCTCTGGTTTGGCTGTGGCTGCTCCTCTGGTTCTGCTCCTCCTCTGGTTCTGCTCCTCCTCTGGTTCTGCTGCTCCTCTGGTTCTGCTGCTCCTTTGGTTTGGCTGTGGCTGCTCCTCTGGTTCTGCTCCTCCTCTGGTTCTGCTCCTCCTCTGGTTTCTGCTCCTCCTCTGGTTTGGCTGTGGCTGCTCCTCTGGTTCTGCTGCTCCTCTGGTTCTGCTCCTCTGGTTTGGCTGTGGCTGCTCCTCTGGTCTGCTGCTCTTCTGTTCTGCTGCTCCTCTGGTTCTGCTGCTCCTCTGGTTCTACTGCTCTCTGGTTTGGCTGTGGCTGGTGGTTCAGATGTTCATAATCTGACTGAGTGGTGGAGATGACAGCCCATGACTGACTTTGTACATTAGACAGTTAGAGTAGTTGACCATGTGTTTGTGTCGTCTGGGGCAACGGTGAGTGCGGTTTGGTTTTTTGTCCATGATTTTGACAGTTCGTTTGTGAAGTGACTGCAGAGGTTTCAGTGTTGTCGCGTAAGACAGTGATCCTTAAAAAGAAAGAAAGAAATGTGCTAAAACCTACTTGTGAATGTCATGACTATCAAACAAAATGAAAATGGAAACTCTCATGAGAAATCTCACTTTATGTGTGTGTTTATATGCTCGATTAGCAGCCTTTGTAAAGAGATGTTTTTATTATCATAGACCACTTGATTTGAGTCTAAAACAACATTGTTTAATGCATCTCCATCTTTATTAATAGTACTAGTACTGAGTGGCCCCCGTCCTACCCAAAAACAGCAAATACTGGAATACTAAGATAAAATAAGTGTATAATCCTGTTTGTAGTACTGTTTGTAGTACTGTATGTAGTACTGTTTGTAGTACTGTTTGTAGTACTGTATGTAGTACTGTTTGTAATACTGTTTGTAGTACTGTATGTAGTACTGTTTGTAATACTGCTTGTAGTTCTGTATGTAAGTACTGTATGTAGTACTGTTTGTAGTACTGTATGCAGTACTGTTTGTAGTACTGTATATAGTTCTCTATAGTACTGTTTGTAGTACTGTTTGTAGTACTGTATGTAGTTCTGTTGTGTAGTACTGTTTGTAGTTCTGTATGTAGTACTGTATGTAGTACTGTTTGTAGTTCTGTATGTAGTACTGCTTGTAGTTCTGTATGCAGTACTGTATGTAGAACTGTTTGTAGTAGTATATGTAGTAATATATGTAGTACTGTTTGTAGTACTGTATGGACTACTGTTTGTAGTAATATATGTAGCACTGTTTGTAGTACTGTATGTAGTTCTGTATGTAGTAATATATGTAGTACTGTTGTAGTACTGTATGTAGTACTGTTTGTAGTACTGTATGTAGTACAGTATGGACTACAGTACTGTTTGTAGTACTGTATGTAGTACTGTTTGTAATACTGTTTGTACTGTTGTAGTACTGTATGTAGTACTGTTTGTAATACTGCTTGTAGTTCTGTATGTAGTACTGTATGTAGTACTGTTTGTAGTACTGTATGCAGTACTGTATGTAGTTCTGTATGTGTAGTACTGTTTGTAGTTCTGTATGTAGTACTGTATGTAGTACTGTTTGTAGTTCTGTATGTAGTACTGCTTGTAGTTCTGTATGCAGTACTATAATAATAATAATACATTTTATTTAAAAGCGCCTTTCAGAACACCCAAGGACACTGTACAAGAGAATAAAACAACAGAATAAAACAACAGAATAAAACCCACAGTACAGAACTGGATGATGGTGTTGGAGTGACTGAGTTATGTGGTGTAGGAGTGACTGAGTTATGTGGTGTAGGAGTGACTGAGTTATGTGGTGTTGGAGTGACTGAGTTATGTGGTGTGGAGTGACTGAGTTATGTGGTGTAGGAGTGACTGAGTTATGTGGTGTTGGAGTGACTGAGTTATGTGGTGTAGGAGTGACTGAGTTATGTGGTGTTGGAGTGACTGAGTTATGTGGTGTAGGAGTGACTGAGTTATGTGGTGTAGGAGTGACTGAGTTATGTGGTGTAGGATTGTCTGAACAGGTGAGTTTTGAGTCTGGATTTGAAAAGTGGAAGGGTGTCTATGTGGAGGAGGTCAGAGAGGGAGAGAGTTCCAGAGCTGAGGAGCAGAGCGGCTGAAGGCTCGGCCCCCCATTGAAATAAGACGGAAACTGTATGTAGAACTGTTTGTAGTAGTATATGTAGTAATATATGTAGTACTGTTTGTAGTACTGTATGGACTACTGTTTGTAGTAATATATGTAGCACTGTTTGTAGTACTGTATGTAGTTCTGTATGTAGTAATATATGTAGTACTGTTTGTAGTACTGTTTGTAGTACTGTATGTAGTTCTGTATGAAGTAATATATGTAGTACTGTTTGTAGTACTGTATGTAGTACTGTTTGAAGTACTGTTTGAAGTTATGTATGTAGTAATATATGTAGTACTGTTTGTAGTACTGTATATAGTTCTGTATGTAATAATATATGTAGTACTGTATATAGTACTGTATGTAGTTCTGTATGTAGTAATATATGTGTAGTACTGTATGTAGTACTGTTTGTAGTACTGTATGTAGTTCTGTATGAAGTAATATATGTAGTTCTGTATGTAGTACTGTATGTAGTACTGTTTGTAGTACTATATGTAGTACTGTATATAGTTCTGTATGTAGTACTGTTTGTAGTACTGTATGTAGTTCTGTATGTAGTACTGTATGTAGTACTGTTTGTAGTACTGTATGTAGTTCTGTATGTAGTACTGTTAGTAGTACTGTATCTAGTACTGTTTGTAGTACTGTATGTAGTTCTGTATGTAGTAATATATGTAGTACTGTTTGTAGTACTGTTTGTGTACTGTTGTAGTTCTGTATGTAGTTCTGTATGTAGTACTGTTTGTAGTACTGTATGTAGTTCTGTATGTAGTACTGTATGTAGTACTGTTTGTAGTACTGTATGTAGTACTGTTTGTAGTACTGTATGTAGTTGTGTATGTAGTACTGTATGTAGTACTGTTTGTAGTACTGTATGTAGTACTGTTTGTAGTACTGTATGTAGTTCTGTATGTAGTAATATATGTAGTACTGTATGTCGTACTCTGTTATGCGTGTTTGAGGACCGGTGCCAGGCTCAGTGGGACAGAGGAACAGGCTGTCATCCAATCACAGTCGAGCTCACACGCACACGCACACGCTCATGCACACACACACACACACACACATGTACATATGCGATCACACACACAAGTGTCCAATAAGAGCAAAGCAGCCAATTAGAAGTATGTCATAAAGGAGCAGCCCCTCCTCCTCACTGTCCCGCTGCAGCCCCTCCTCCTCATTGTCCCGCTGCAGCCCCTCCTCCTCACTGTCCCGCTGCAGCCCCTCCTCATTGTCCCGCTGCAACCCCTCCTCCTCAGTGTCCGCTGCAGCCCCTCCTCCTCATTGTCCCGCTGCAGCCCCTCCTCCTCACTGTCCCGCTGCAGCCCCTCCACGCCCGTCTCTGCATGTTCCGCTGTCAAACCCTCCTCCTCAGTTCGCTGCAGCCCTCCTCCTGCAATTGTCCGCGGCTGTCACGCCCCTCCTCCTCACTTTCCGCTGCACTCGCCCTCAATCCTTCACTGTCCCGCTGCAGCCCTCCTCCTCACTGTCCCGCTGCAGCCCCTCCTCCTCACTGTCCCGCTGCAGCCCCTGAGCTCTTCATGTCCGCTGCAGCCCCTCCTCCTCATGTCCTCCCTGCAGCCCTCGCTCCTATTGTCCCGCTGCAGCCCTCCTCCTCACTGTCCCGCTGCAGCCCTCCTCCTCCTGTCCTGCACTGTCCGCTGCAGCCCTCCTCCTCATGTCGCGCTGCAGCCCCTCCTCCCTCACTGTCCCGCTGCAGCCCCTCCTCCTCACTGTCCCGCTGGCAGCCGCCTCCTCCTACTGTCCCGCTGCCGCCCTCTCCTAAAACTCACCTGTTCAGTCACTCCAACACCATCATCCAGTTCTGTACTGTGGGTTTTATTCTGTTGTTTTATTCTGTTGTTTTATTCTGTTGTTTTATTCTGTTGTTTATTCTCTTGTACAGTGTCCTTGGGTGTTCTGAAAGGCGCTTTTAAATAAAATGTATTATTATTATTATTATTATTTCATGTTTCTATCTTTCTGGTATAGTTAGGGCCCGAGCCCAGCAGGGCGTAGGTTCTATTGGTCCTGCAACGCAGGTCCGATTGCATCCCCCAGCTCAAGCACATTCCGTGCTTATATCGTAAGCATGTAATGCAAAAACTGAACAGTATTATTGTATAGAGGGCCAATAACACAAAAGCCCACTCAAAATTAACGAAAGTGCCCGTCAGTGACCAGGGACCCACACCATGACGTAGGAAAGCACGAGCGCTTTCATTAATCCACAAAGCTAAAGCAGATTCCATCCTTACGATGACCTTCTTGCGGACTGTCACAACTCTTTTTGCATCCTTGTTAAAGCATATTGCTGCTGCTGTCGTCCTTATATTATTTTCCTCCTTCTTTATGTAACGAACCGAAGATTCATTTATTCCGTAATGGCGCCCCACAGCCGCATAGCTTTTACCTTCTTCAGCATGTCCAGAAGTTTCACTTTTTTCTGCAATAGTTAGGCATCTTTCCTCGGCCTCTTTGGCGCGTCTGGAGGCCCCTTTGTCGGTACAGAACGTTTTTTTGACATTGTGGGTTTTGTCACGGAGAAAAATTGCAAACGTAAATTTGGCAGAATGTACAGGAACAAAAACTTTTAGCATTGGTCTAATGAAAAACCAATATCAACTTTTTTCACTTCTAGACAACAGTAACGCCCCTGAGCCAATCAGGATTCACTGTAAAAAAAAGCACTGTAAAATATTCCGAGAAGCAGCGAAGCCGCGATAGGTGAAGCGCGATATAGCGAGGGATCACTGTACTTTATGATATTTGAAAAATGGGAAACATCGTTTTCGCATCGGAATATTCTTCTTCTTTCTTTCTTACTTGTTCTCGGGACCACACCCTCAAGTTTTCACCCAGTGAACATTGACGAAAAGTCAGGAAATTTGCACACAAAAATCTCCTTTTTCTAAAATTCAACACAATTAGAAATTTTGCACATTTTAAAATTGCTCCCATTTGCGCAAAACGGGTCCGATTTGGACCAAAATTGAATCAGTTGTTAAACTTTAAATTTTGGACCTGTACATTGTGAAAAAATAGAAATAGGGGCAATAGCACCCCCTACAGAGTGACATTTAAATTAACATTGACTTTAACAAACTCCTCCAAGGGCGTTTCGCCCACTGGCCTCAAAATCGGTGTGCATCTTCTAGACAAGTGGGGCATCTAAAGTTATTCAAATGTTTTGGATAACTCTTGCGGTCTACGTGCGGCGCAGCTGCAAAGTTGGACAACGCATTCTGACATTTTGCTAATTTTAACATTGCTCCCATTTGCTCAGAACGGGCTCGATGTGGAACACGTTTTAATCAGTTGTTAAACTTTCAAGCTTGGACCTGTTAATTGTGAAAACATCAAAATGGACGCAATAGTGCCCCCTACAGAGGAAAATTTAAATTAACATGGACAGAAAAAATTTGGTTTTAAAAAATGTTCCAAAATTGGCCCAAAATTCTATTTTGGGGTCACGGTCAAAAAAGCCAATCAGACTTGTGCCATATTTGTTACAGCTTAGCTGTAGCAATGACAGAAACATCCCATGTTATCCTAATGGGAAAATCGCCAAATTGCTGAAATTTCCACATTTTTACGCTTCACACTTTAACGCACTCCTCCTCGGGCAATGGCCTGAACAAGCTCAATTTTGAGGAATGTCATCTTCAGGAGTGGGGTACCAAAAGTAATCCAAATTTTTATCATACGATACACAGTGTCTCTACGGCAGAGCTGCAAATTTGTCCCACAAATCTAAACCTTTTACCATTAACAAAATTGCTCCCATTTGGTCTTTAGAGTGGCCTCTACACCATATAGTTTTTCCAAATAACATGACATTTTTCACGAAACTCTATTTTGGCATAACAATCAAAAAAGTCCGGGGCTGAAGTCATATTTTGTACGGTCTAGCTGTAGCAATGACAGAAACCACCCATGTTATCCCAATGGGACCGTTGCCAAATCCCTAAAATGACCACATTTTTTCCACTTAACACTTTAACAAACTCCTCCTTGTAGATGACAATCATCCACAGGTGCGGGGCATCAAAAGTTATCCCATTCTTTCCCCCAAGTGCTACGGTCTCTGTGCGACGGAGCCGCAAAGTTGACTGAGAATTCTGTTCATTTGCGCTGGTTGTGCACAGCGTTAGCTTTGACCCCCTGAACATGCTCAAAAACTCACCAAACTTTGTCCAACATTCACAATCGGCGAATTTTTTTTTATTTTTTATTAGGCACTTAAAAATGCAATTGAAAAATGGCATGACAGCGCCACCTACAAAAGTCAAAATACACTGCGCCTATGGGAGATGCCCCGAAGATAAGTTTGTCGTAGAGCCACAAAATTCGGTGCACACATTCCTCTCGTTAGGAGGAATTAGGACAAACAATTCTCGTTAGGACAAACAAAAAAAATATTGTGGCCACGCCCCCTGACTAACCGTACAGCCATTATCTTGAATTCAAATTAAAAAATGCTGAATTAGTCATTTTTCTCACTTTATACTTTTCCGAACTCCTCCTCAGGCGTTAGCCCGACCCAAGCTTAAATTAGATGGACATCTTAATGAGCGGGGCATCAAAAGTTATCCAAGTTTTATGGAGAAGAGCTACGGTGTCTGTGCGGTGAAGCTGCAAAGTCGACTGGCAATTGTGTTCATTTGCCCTTAATGTGTCGCTGTCTGTTTTGTTTTTTTGGACAAAGCTCAATACACCACCAGGCCCGAATAAGAAAAGGACTAAGTAAAATGCAGGGAGCGGAGTCCGAAGCCCGGCGGCCCACGAGGCCGTTGTTGTTGTTGTTCAACCAGAGAGTATAACGTTAGAAAATTAACAAGAGCGTGGAAAAAGGGGATGATGGCTGCCAGCAGTTTTATTTTTATTTTGCACATCATTTCGTTTTTTCTCCCTGTTTCTTTTTTACGACGGAATATAAAGCCAACCCCCCCCAAAAAAAAATGCAAAGCACGACGAGAATAAACTCGTAAATTAACGAGAATAAACTCGTTCCAGGGTCTGGAACACTGGCCCCGGGCCCGCCATACAGGACCAAGTTTATTCTCGTTAATTTACGAGTTTATTCTCTTTCATTTACGAGTTTATTCTCGTAGTGCTCCACAGTTTTTTTTTATTTGGGTTGGCCCTTATACTCCGTCGTACTTTTTTGCCACGACTATGGCTATAATCTTTCCTCTCCTCTCCCAAATGATGGTTTCATCATTGTCATTTTTTCCTTAAACAAAAGATCATTAAGCAGGTTGGCACTGAACATCCAAAGTGTGTTTTTTCCTCTTTCCTCCAAATCTACTTAGGTCTATTTTCACAGAGGCAATTATAGGCTGAATATGTGATTTGTAATCTGTCTATACTGAAAATAAAGAAACAATTGATTCTGGAATAGATTGTATGTGGATTAGAAAAGTTTGTATACTGACATGTACTAGGATTAAATCTCCCTCCAGATGTCAGAGTCCGATACTCTTCAATAATTTGCAGAATTTCTTATTTATTGCTCCTCCAGTGCTCCTCCAGTTTGACTTGTAGGTTGAATATGAAAATTCTAATCGCCGCCACAAATTAGGGTTCCCTCAGAGTAGTTCACAATCAGGTCCATGACATCAGCATAGAAAGTGATATCGCCCCCTGGTGGAGCATACACATTTAAAGAGTGAAAACCTTTCCATTCATATTTCCTTCAACCAGTACATATCTGCCATCTTTATCCTTACATTCAAAAAACTGTTCAAAAACTATTCGGTTTCTTTTCTAATTTTTGTTAATATTTTTGATTGTTTGGGTTCAATATGCTGTTTATCTTAAAGGATGCTACTTGTAACACTGTCACGTCTTCCGAAGAGGAAGTACAGACTGAGGACTCGGAGGCTGACTCATCTATCACCCAAGCTGAAGTCACTGAGGTTGTTGGCAAACTCCTCGGTGGCAGAGCTCCGGGGGTGGATGAGATACGCCCCGAGTACCTAAAGTCTCTGGATGTTGCAGGACTGTCTTGGTTGACACGCCTCTGCAACATCGCGTGGCGGTCGGGGTCGGTGCCTCTGGATTGGCAGACCGGGGTGGTGGTCCCTCTGTTTAAGAAGGGGGACCGGAGGGTGTGCTCCAACTATAGAGGGATCACACTCCTCAGCCTCCCTGGTAAGGTCTATTCCAGGGTACTGGAGAGGAGAATCCGACTGATAGTCGAACCTCGGATTCAGGAGGAGCAGAGTGGTTTTCGTCCTGGTCGTGGAACACTGGACCAGCTCTATACTCTCCATCGGGTGCTCGAGGGTTCATGGGAGTTTGCCCAACCAGTCCACATGTGCTTTGTGGATCTGGAGAAGGCTTTCGACCGTGTCCCACGGGGTGCCCTTTGGGGGGTGCTGTGGGAGTACGGGGTCCGGGGCCCTTTGCTCAGGGCTGTCCGGTCCCTGTATGACCGGAGCAGGAGCTGTGTTCGCATTGCCGGCAGTAAGTCAGACCTGTTCCCAGTGCGTGTGGGACTCCGCCAGGGCTGCCCTTTGTCACCGGTTCTGTTCATTGTTTTTATGGACAGATTTTCTAGGCGCAGTCAGGGGTCGGAGGGGGTCCGGTTTGGGGACCACAGGATCTCATCTCTGCTGTTTGCAGATGATGTTGTCCTGATGGCTCCATCAAACCTGGACCTGCAACATGCTCTGGGACGGTTTGCAGCCGAGTGTGAAGCAGCTGGGATGGGAATCAGCACCTCCAAATCTGAGGCCACGGTTCTCGACCGGAAAAATGTGGCTTGCCCTCTCCGGGTGGGTGGGGAGTCCTTATCCCAAGTGGAGGAGTTAAAGTTTTATGCCAAGAGCAGACAAGTAATGGATATGCCATAAGATCTCTAAATCTCTCATGCATATATCATAAATACCATCAACCATAACAATTCACTCTACTCAAATTAATGTAATGTTTTTCCTTAAAATATACTTATTCATAACCTAATTCACTCCAGTCTAATCTGTGTCTCACTCTGAGTTCTTCACAAGAATAAATCTGGGAAGGATCTTGCCAAAAGCCGTTTGGACGTTAATAAAATGTGTTAAACCCAGAGTTCAGAAAAGCACATCCTCTTTCTCCTCCACAAATGTACAACGTGCCATTGTGTGCCCGTTGTGTGACAAATGAGTCCGTATTTCTCCTAAAATAGGAAGTACGGCAGTCACCGCTGTTTGTTTTGGTTTGAGTTGTTTTGACTTCCGCCCAAACCGCCATGCTGCTCTGTGATTGGTTGCAGTCCTGGGCCCTAAATGCCATGTGATTGGCCCGTTAAACCCCTGGTGTGTACACCAAACGAATCAGCGGGAGCCTAACAAGATGGATTCTCAAGAGTTTGTGAACTCACAAAAATCACGAGAGTTCATTTTGCTGGCGCGGTTAACACACTCACATAGCAAACTGAGTGGGTGACGAAAAGTGTGTTTGAGCATCAAGATTGATGACACTAAGAAGCACTCAATCATCATGTGACCAAAAGCAGCAGGTTTATACAGACATCAGAATAATTGTTTATCATCATTTGCCTTTCTGCAGCGCCAGACCAAACCACCGTCCTGGACGCCATTTCTGTTCCGCACGTTATGCAGAAGATCCCCAGGATTAAAGCTCCAGCGACAGAGCAACGCTGAATCAGGGAGATCTTTAGTGTGTGTTGATGTGCAACCCGCTCCATGCACATGCCACACACCACACACACACACACACACACAACACTGCACATGCTCACACACACACACACACACACACAACACTGCACATGCTCCACACACACACACACACACACAACACTGCACATGCTCCACACACACACACACACACACAACACTGCACATGCTCACACACACACACACACACACACACACAACACTGCACATGCTCCACACACACACACACACACACACACAACACTGCACATGCTCCACACACACACACACACACACACAACACTGCACATGCTCCACACACACACACACACACACACACACACACAACACTGCACATCTCACACACACACACACACACACAACACTGCACATGCTCCACACACACACACACACACACACACAACACTGCACATGCTCCACACACACACACACACACACACACACACACAACACTGCACATGCTTCACACACACACACACACACACACACACACACAACACTGCACATGCCACACACACACACACACACACACACACAACACTGCACATGCTTCACACACACACACACACACACACAACACTGCACATGCTCCACACACCACACACACACACACAACACTGCACATGCTTCACACACACACACACACACACACACACACACACACGCACACAACACTGCACATGCTTCTCATACACACCACACACACACAACACTGCACATGCTCCACACACACACACACACACACACACACACACACTGCACATGCTTCACACACACACACACACACACAACACTGCACATGCTCCACACACACACACACACACACACACACACACGCACACACAACACTGCACATGCTTCTCATACACACACACACACACACACACTGCACATGCTCCACACACACACACACACAACACTGCACATGCTTCACACACACACACACACACACACACACACAACACTGCACATGCTTCACACACACACACACACACACAACACTGCACATGCTCCACACACACACACACACACACACAACACTGCACATGCTTCACACACACACACACACACACACAACACTGCACATGCTTCCACACACACACACACACACACACACAACACTGCACATGCTCCACACACACACACACACACACACACACACAACACTGCACATGCTCCACACACACACACACACACACACACAACACTGCACATGCTTCACACACACACACACACACACACAACACTGCACATGCTCCACACACACACACACACACACACACAACACTGCACATGCTCCACACACACACACACACACACACACACACAACACTGCACATGCTTCTCATACACACACACACACACACAACACTGCACATGCTTCTCACACACACACACACACTCACACACAGCACTGCACATGCTCCACACACACACACACACACACACAACACTGCACATGCTCCACACACACACACACCACACACACAACACTGCACATGCTTCTCACACACACACACACACACACACACACTGCACATGCTTGCTCCACACACACACACACACACACACACAACACTGCACATGCTTCTCACACACACATACACACACAACACTGCACATGCTTCCTCACCACACACACACAACACTGCACATGCTCCACACACACACACACACACACACACACAACACTGCACATGCTTCTCACACACACATACACACACAACACTGCACATGCTTCTCACACACACACACACACACAACACTGCACATGCTTCTCACACACACACACACACACACACACACAACACTGCACATGCTTCTCACACACACACACACACACACTCACACACACACAACACTGCACATGCTTCACACACACACACACACACACACACACACACACAACACTGCACATGCTTCTCACACACACACACACACACAACACTGCACATGCTTCTCACACACACACACACACACAACACTGCACATGCTTCTCACACACACACACACACACACACACAACACTGCACATGCTTCTCACACACACACACACACACACACACACAACACTGCACATGCTCCACACACACACACACACACACACAACACTGCACATGCTTCAACACACACACACACACACACACACAACACTGCACATGCTCCACACACACACACACACACACACACACACGCACACCACACAACAACACTGCACATGCTTCTCACACACACACACACACACACAACACTGCACATGCTTCTCACACACACACACACACACACAACACTGCACATGCTTCTCACACACACACATACACACACAACACTGCACATGCTTCTCACACACACACACACACACAACACTGCACATGCTTCTCACACACACACACACACACACAACACTGCACATGCTTCTCACACACACACACACACACACAACACTGCACATGCTTCTCACACACACATACACACACAAACACTGCACATGCTTCTCACACACACACACACACTCACACACACACAACACTGCACATGCTTCACACACACACACACACACACACACTGCACATGCTTCACACACACACACACACACACACACACACACACACACAACACTGCACATGCTTCTCACACACACACACACACTCACACACACACAACACTGCACATGCTTCACACACACACACACACACACACAACACTGCACATGCTTCACACACACACACACACACACACACAACACTGCACATGCTTCTCACACACACAAAACCATGTCCAATCTGCTTCACACACATGCCCGTCTAAATGTAATGTATAGTAGTGTATCCTGACTGGAGCACATGCTTATGCCACTGCAGCAGGGGGCGAGCTGGAGCAGGATCTGAACACATGGACCAGGACAAATCACTGGCAACACTTTGGAAACAGCAGGACATTGCACTTTCCGCTCCTCTTCATGTTAGCCCAATTGAAGAAAACAACACCGTATCCTAGAGAGAGTTTGGTGTTTAAATGTAGTCAAATGCATTTTAAATAAGAGAACTTAGTCGTGACAACAGCTCAAGAGTATAGACCCCTTAAAATGCTCTGGCAGAAGAAAGTTCACTATTTCAGAAAGGAGGTGTCCCGAGGCAAGACCTATGCGCCACAGTCTTCATAGCAAAAAAATATATAATTGAACACAGATGTGTACTGGCTGTGTACTTTCTCCTCTGCTCTTCTCTCTGTACACAAACTGCTGCACCTCCAGCCACTACGACACCACCCTCATCGGGCTCATCTCGGACGGGGATGAGTCTGTCTACAGGAGGGAGGTGGACCGGCTGGTGTCCTGGTGCAGCTGTAACAACCTGGAGTTCAACGCCCAGAAGACAGTGGAGATGATCGTGGACTTCAGGAAAGTCACAGCCCCCCAGCCCCCCTCACCATGACAGACTCCCACATCACCACCATGGACTCCTTCCGCTTTCTGGGCACCACCATCACCCAGGACCTCAAGTGGGAGCCCTCCATCAGCTCCCTCATCAAGAAGGCCCAGCAGAGGATGTACTTCCTGCGGCAGCTGAGGAAAGCCAAGCTGCCAGTGCAGATGATGGTGCAGTTTTACACGGCCATCATTGAGTCCATCCTCACCTCCTCCATCACCGTGTGGTACGCTGGAGCCACAGCCAGGGACAAACAGAGACTACAGCGCCCTCTGCTGGAGCCACAGCCAGGGACAAACAGAGACTACAGCGCCCTCTGCTGAGAAGGTGATCAGCTGCAGACTTCCATCTCTGCAGGACCTGTACATCTCCAGGGCTCTGGGACGAGCAGGTCGGATCACAGCTGACCCTTCTCACCCTGGACATGGTCTGTTTGAACGACTCCCCTCAGGCAGGAGGATACGGTCCATCCGGACCAGAACCTCCCGCCACAAGAATAGTTTCTTTCCCTCTGCCGTTGGACTCATGAACACTTCTAAACACCTGCCACTTTATTCGAACCCATAACTATTCATTCGCTGCTCATTTTATTTGTTAATTCTAAATTTGATGCATGCCATTTTTTATATATTTTGCTACTATTATTCTTCATCGTTGTATGTTGCACCGTAACGCCAAAGCAAGTTCCTAGTTTGTGAATTCTGTTCAGACAATGGCAATAAACCCCTTTGATTCTGATTCTGATCCACACGATTGTGGGGAGAGAGCAGAGAGGAGGGAAGGGAAAGGAAAGGTCTGCTCCCGTTGGAAGCACCAAACGGAGAAACCTGTTTGGAGCTTGAAAACATTTGGGTCCATTCACTTCTGTCCTGGCACTGACCTTCTCCAGAGCGCAGCTCCAACAGTACATGACCCGCCTCTGCTGCATCGGTGGCTCTGGTTCTGTTCTCAGCCATTTACAAAGATGTTTTACAAAAAAGCCGTCAGTCATCTTCTGGATTTAGCCTTTGGGACGTTGTCCCAGTAAAAAACAGTCTCTGTCCCAAACATGTCGGTGTAATCCCTCATTCGTCCAGGAGTGTTCCATTGTAGAAAAAGATTCAGTTGTAGTCATCTGGACTCTGTTTTAGAAAAAACAAAACGTTTCAACTCTCATCCAAGAGATTGGATTGAGAATGACTCTTGGATGAGAGTTGAAACGTTTTGTTTTTTCTAAAACAGAGTCCAGATGAAACAACGGAATCTTTTTCTACAATTCTCTGTCCCAAATGGAAACTCAGCTTTATCTTTATGTGTCCAGTAAAGGTCACTCAGATGACTTCAGCCTGTTCTGCTCTGAACATAGTCAATACATTATCTATACCTATTATTTGTATTATGACTTCAAATTTTGTAAACAAAAATAATATATAATTATACTGTGTATATATAAACACCTTTTGATTTGATCAAACTGATCTCATAAAACAGGTTTGGCAGCCTCATTTATTAGACACACTGTCAACAATGAATATGACTATAACTCAGTCGTGGTTTATCGTGACAATCACAATTTCTCTGAAATGTGACTTCTCTCTTCTCCAGGGAGACAAAACAAGCTTCAAAGTCGTTTTTTTGAGGATTGTCCTTCTACGGGCGGACTGAGGGATTACACCGAGTTCTTTGGGCTGTACAGAAGATTTAAGAGTAAAACCTCCTAAACCATGACTGTAACTAACTAACAGAACTCCGAATCCAAACACACATTCAACTATTCAAAAGCAAAAAAACCAAAATCGAATCATTAAAACATAAAAACATTTCCAAAAGTCTTGAAAAATAACAATGGCAGTAATTCTGACCCTGACGGTACATAACAACACTGTTACCGGAGAGGCTTGAACTTAAATCACTCCCTCACCAACCGTCTGCCCCAGAAGCCTCCGCTCAGGACTTACCATGACCGGCGCGTCCCGCTGGAGTCCACGCACAAAAGGCTCTCCACAGTCCGCACTGCGCGTCTCCAAAGCCGAGCTCCACGCGTCAGTGACTATGACCGCTGCTCCGTGCGCGCTCGGAATCGCCACAACACCTTCGGCACTTTACGGAACTGTTCGTGTGTGTCCGTGACCGGGACTGTCCCGTGCGCCTGGTTGTGTCCACGAGGGAATCACCAGCAGAGCCAGAGGTGGGCCATCCTCCTCCTGCAGGGTGGAACCAGAACGTTACCGTAAATGAAGAGCCTAGATGTTGCTGCCTACTTGTAATCCAGTCTAGTTCTATCATAAATGTAATTGGTTCTTTCAGCTGTGAGTGAAGCACTGGAGTGCCTTGGCTCCTCTGGCTGGAGCTCACACAATGTGGATTGTTCTGAAAAAAAATCATAATTCAGCTTTCGACGGTTCACTTACTGTACAAAAACAGACAAAGTAAAGTTATGTCTACTAATTTATTTTTAACACTAAACCCGTGTTTAAAAGTAATTATAACCTTACTCGTAGTAGGCTACGCGGATTGTTTTTATTTCCATGCCTCCTTTTTACTTTTACTTAAGTAGCCTACAATTTTAGCAACAGTACTTGTACTTGTGAGTAAATGAATAACCATGTTTTCCACCTCTGAGTCACATATACTCTTAACTTTTATTTTTTAAATTTTATTTATTTTTTCAATGTTAAAAGAAAGATTAAACACTAAACATAGCACATGATCAGAGAGCAAAAGACAAAAGAACAAGAAAACAAGTACCACAGAAACCAAATCACCACACATTAAACTCAAAATAGTGGTCCCACTTAGTCCAAAGTCGGTTCAAGTTGTCCAGTTCCAAATTGAGTCCGAATGTGATGTGTTTTTTCTTCTCCGTAAGTCCAATATAATGTCCGTCCAGTCATTAATTGCAGGTGGCAATTTTTCCCTGCCGCCAAATGTCTTTAGCTCTTCGTTGATTTCAGTCCAATATTTCTGAGCAACAGGAAAGTCCCCAAACACGTGATTGTGGTTTGCCAGGTCTGGATTTCAAAAGGTATGAACACAGGGTTAGGGTTAGCTCCAACAAAGCTCCAACATCAGCTGACCCTTCTCACCCTGGACATGGTCTATTTGAACCACTCCCCTCAGGCAGGAGGCCACTCCCCTCAGCTAACAGAATCAAAAGCCTTTTCCGCATCCAAACTAATTATTACAGCTTTGTTTTGTTGTTTTTGTATTTGGCTCATTATGTGTAAAGATCGTCTTATGTTGTCTTGTGTTTGTCGTTTGGTAATAAATCCTGTCTGATCATTGTAAATTTTGTAGTAAATTTGGGAGTATTTGTTCCATTCTTTTGGACATAATTGAGGCGTAGATACGATAGTCCACATTCAGAATAGAAATGGGTCTGTATGAGGCACATTCCAGTCGGTCCTTCCTCTCTTTAGGTATTAGAGGATAGGATGGCCTCTTTCCAACTCGGAGGGGTCTGAGTTTTGTGCCCAGTTTAAAAGTTGCCAAAAGGAAAGGAGTGAGTGTGTCTTTTAAAGCTTTATACCACTCTGAGGTGAACCCATCGCTCCCCGGAGATTTATTGTTCTTTAATATTTTGATCGCACCTTGTATTTCTAAAACTGTTATTTCAGCTCATTTTTTATTATGTTCTTCTGATATAACAGGCCAATTGAAGGTGTCCAGAAAGAAATTTATATTGTCTTCTTTATCGTCTGGGAATTTTTGAAAAAAAGTTTTTCATAAAAGGATTCAAATGCTGATTGAATTTGGTCTTGTTTGGTTAAGATTACATAATTTTGCCTGTCCCGTATTTTAAAAATTGTTGTTTCAGATTCTTATTTTTTAAGTTTCCAAGACAGTGAATTTAGAAATTTTTCATAATTAGAATAATCTTTGTTAAAGAGCATTTTCTTGACTATTTCCTGTGAAGTCAGATCATGAATTCGTCCTCTTATCTTTTCAATTTCTTGTAGCATTTTAGGACTCCCCTTTTTGTTATGTTTTCCTCCAACAATAAATTTTTTTTCTTGTAAATCAATTAGCTTTTTCTCCCTTTGTTTCTTTTTCTCAAGACTGCTTTAGAAGCATCCCAGAGGATGGGCGGAGAAATTTCCCCAGTATAATTTTCCTCCAGATACGTCTTAATGTTGTTGGACATTTTTCCTTAAACAAATGGTCGTTAAGCAGGCTGGCATTGAACCTCCAAAGAGTGTTTTTTTCATCTTTCCTCCAAATCCACAGAGATGTAGATAGGAGCATGAACAAAGAATAAAAAGTAGTCTAGAGAATAAAAAGTAGTCTATTCTGGAATAGAGTGTATGTGGATTAGAAAAACGGGTATACTAGGGTTCATTTCCCTCCATATGACAATCGATCCTAAATTCTTCAGTAAGATACAGAACTTCTTATTCATTGTTCCTCCAGTGCCTCTTGAGTTCGTCACGTCCAGTGTAGGCTGAATGCAAAGATTCCAGTCGCCACCACAGATTAGGGTTCCCTCCGAGTGGTTCACAATCAGGTCCATGACATCAGCATAGAAAGTGATATCGCCCCCTGGTGGAGCATACACATTTAAAAGAGTGAAAACCTTTCCATTCATATTTCCTTCAACCAGTACATATCTGCCATCTTTATCCTTACATTCAAAACTCTGTTCACAAAAACTGTTCGGTTTGAGATCAATATTGTAACTCCCCTTCTATGTTTGCCTCTGTATGATGAATAACAGGATTTCGTTAGTTTTTGATGTTCAGTGTCATTCAAGTGTGTCTCTTGTAAAAATATAATGACTATTCTTTCTTTTTTCATTTTTGTCAACATTTTTGTTGGTTTGATTGGGTTCAGTATGACAACATTTTAATCTCTCTGGTCAAAAACAACAAACACCCACAAGAACCAAAGGAACACAGAGAAACTGAAAAGGTAAAAAAGAAAAAAGGGCTCATGCTAAGAAATGGGCATCGAACCCAAAACCCAATAAAAAAATATCACAAAAGCGAGGGAGGGATGGAAATTCAATCCTGATGAAGAGCCCCCCCAAAAAAAACTCCCCAGGCACTGACACCTGACTACCAATCCTCAGAAGGAACTATATATATAAGACCCCTGGCTCACCACGTCCCCCTGCTGCACTCTGCTTATACTTTCAATTTCCCACAAATCCAATCTCCCACATTTGACACCTCGATGAGGAGATGTGTTTAGAGTTTATGTACAAAAGCAAACAGCCACCAGGGGGCATAAGTCTGATGTTAAAAAAAAAAAATGAGGTAATCAGTCTCTTCAAATTAACAGAAATGTATCACCATGTGACCACAACCTGAACTCACACGCCCCACGCGGGGGGCTCCTCCCCCTGCACTGTTCATTTCTCTGTGTTTTGCATCTTCCTTAAGAGCACCTCTGCTTCTCCTGGTGTTCTGAGCACGTGTGTTTGACTTTCAAAAGTCACCAGAAGAGTCGCGGGGAAAGAGAATCCATGTCTCAGTTTTCTCCTCCTTAGCTCCTCACAGATGTGGTGGAACTTTTGCTGTTGTTGGCGAACCTCGTATGGAACATCTGGAGCGAAGAAGACACGCTTGCCTTTGTACTGGAGGTCTCCTTTAACCCTTGCAGCCTTCAGGACGCGTTCTTTCTCCTAGAAAGTATCTAGAAAAGATTGTATTTCTTATTCATTGTTTTGTGGTATTTGAGTGAAGAGTTTTTTGTAGTAGGATTCAAATGACGATTGTATTTGATCTTGTTAAGATCACATTTTTCTGGCTATCTCATATTTTAAAAATGGTTCTTTCTGCCTGTTGTTTTCTAAGCATCCAAGATAGCAATTTAGAGAATTTTGAACCACTTTCATAATATCATTGTCTGGTAAAAAGCATTTTTACTTTCTTGCGAGGCCAGGTCATTAATCTCGCCTCTTTTCTCTTTAATTTCCTGCAGCATTTGAGGATTACCATTTTCTGCGTGTTTTGCTTCCAAAGGTCTTAATTTATTACGTAAATCATTTTGTTTATCTCACGTTTGTTTCTTTTTAGCTGAGGCAAAAGCAATTACCCGGCCCCTCAAGACTGCCTTTGCTGCATCCCAAAGGATGGGCGGGGGGCGTCACCATTATTATCCTCTACATAGGTTTCAATATCTTTTGACTTTTTTTAATTTTTTAAATAGAAGGTCATTGAGTAGACTGACATTAAATCTCCAGAGTGTGTTGTTCCGTTTTTGTTCCATCTACAGTGATGTAAATAGAGGTGTGATCACTTAGGTCTATTGTACCTATGTCTGCGTCTGCTTCTTTTAAAAAAATTCTAGTGTATTTTATATATGGATTAGAGAAATGTGTATATTGACGCACACTGAGATTAATCTCTCTCCAGATATCGATCAGCCCTATGTTATGCATTATTTTGCGAAATGTATTATTTATAGATTTACCAGTGCTTGGTGAGTTTGAAACATCTAACGTCGGCTGAACATGCAAGTTCCAGTCACCACCGCAGACAAGAGTTCCCTCAGAGTGGTTTGCAATCAATTCCATAACTTTAGTATAAAAAGGGAGGTCACTTCCTGGCGGAGCATATACATTTATCATGGTAAGCACACTCTGGTTGATAGTTCCCTTAACCAGCACGTATCTGCCTTCCCTATCTTTGTGTTCAAAAGTCTGTTCTAACGCTATTCTGGGTGAAATCAACATGGCCACACCTCTTTTATGTTTGCCACTGCATGAGGAATAATAAAGTTTATTATAACCAGTTCCAGTTAATTTTTTATGCTCTAAATCAGTGGTGCCCAAACTACGGCCCGGGGGCCGGATACGGCCCACCTCCACATTTGACCCGGCCCCCTGAACAATACAAGAGACGCATTATTCATGCTCATATGAGTCATAGATTCTGAAACAACTGAAGCTGAACTTTTACCCAAGACTGTGCACGGCAAAACACAAACTTTCTTTCTGTGAAGAACCCAGAGAGGGTTATTTGATTTTTATTGATTTCATGAATAGTGTTATTATTATATATTTTTTTTTGAAGAACCCAGAGAGGGTATAGTGTTATTATAATTTCCTGAATTATTTTTTTCTGTGAAGAACCCAGAGAGGGTTATTTGATCTCGGAAAGGGTTATTCATATTTGGTTATATGTGGCTTTCTGGAAAACAATACATTTTTACATTTAGGCACCCCTGCGATCATCACACTTTTTTCTGGTTCAAACTGACCTTGGCCCCCCATCAGAGAAGGGAAAAGTTATGTGGCCCTTACAGGAAAAAGTTTGGGGACCCCTGCTCTAAATCGTTTAAGTGGGTCTCTTGTAGGTATACAATATCTATTTTTTTCTTTTTTCATCTTTGTTACTATCCTTGACCGCGTAACCGGGCTCATTATTTCATTCACGTTAAAGGATGCTATTCTTAATGTATCTGATGCCATTTTATTAACCGTATCAAAATTACTCTTTCCACTCTGCTCTCTTCGCAAGATTCTCCAACACATAAACATAGAAATTACAAGAATATAACGTAGTAATACTAATAAAGTGCAGGGGGAAAAGAAAAAAGAAACTCTTGCCAAAAACATGCGAAGAGTCCATAGGCTGATCCAAAATGGGACCAGGGGGCGGAGGGAAAACCATTTTCCTAAAAAAAAAAGAAAACAGGGCCCTCCGGTACTGTTGGTTTAAAATTTTACATGCGTCCCAAGATTAATTGAGTGAAAATGGAAAAAAGAGAGGCTCCATCAGGAAGATATGAAAAAGGAAGAAAAAATATATGTATATTTCTGCATGTATGCAATCGAGTCTCTTATGGGGGGAAAAAATGAAAAATAAGGATTCGATTCCCAAAGTCTTCGTTATGTTTCTTATGTTATCCCCCAGAGGGATCCCGAGCAGGTCACGTTGCTATGGGTAATGTTGTTGCGACGTCATCATCGAGCGACTATGTTATGTTGTCGGGGCATGGGCCCATAATACATCCATGCATGGGCCGAGGTCGGGCCTCTGTAGAACTCGCCGTTTACATACAGTTTGGCAACAACAAGGTGAACTCTTTCCCCTTTTTGCTTCAAAGTTTTCATGATGGGGACGAGTTCCCGTCTTTTTGCCACCACTTCGCCTCAATACTGTTTACTTGAGAAGAATGAAGTGTCCTTTAACCGTTTACTGAGTGAAAGCAATCGGTCAACATGTTTGGAGCTTAAGAAATTGACCAGGATGGGTCTGGTTTTACCTGAGGAGTTACGTTGCCCCCAGCGGTGCGCCCGCTCCATCTGTATGGATTTCACCTCCTCTTCAGGAATCTTCAACTGTTCTTGAAAGAAGGATCGAACAAGTGCCTCCGACGATGCGTATGTTTCACTGGTTTGTTCTTGTATTCCCATGAAGAGCAGGTTGTTCCTCATTCTTCTGCACTGTAGATCCAGTATCACAGTTTTAAGCTTTTGATTTTCCTTTGATAGGGCTGCCGTCGTCTGTTTTAGCGTCTTCACTTCATCTGTTGAAACATTTTGTTCTTTTTTCATTCCATCCACAGGGGTATTGGTGAATTCGACCGACTGTTTTAGGTCTGAGACATCCGTCTTCAACTCATCTAGAATGTCTAGCTTTTAAAGCTGTTTTGAGATGTTGCGAAGCATTTCTCGGTCTTCATTTGTGAAAGCAACACTTTCGTCTGGTTCGCTTGACGAGAGCAAGTCCTCATGTATTTTGGGACTGTCCTGTGGCTCAGGGACATTGGACTGAAGTTCACAATGCACTGCAGACTGCTGACGTTGCCATCCCTCTGAACTTTAGGAATGTGTACTTGGGCCTCAAAACTCCTGCCATGGTCACAATTAATGGATACCTTTGGAATGTACTTTGGGCGGTGGGAAAAAAGGCCATCATAAAAAAATTGTTCACACAGACATTACAAATGATCAAGGATCTAGTTGGTGTCTATTTGTAATTGTATTTTTAATTTTGCTCTCTGGCCTGTGTTTTATGTTTTAAACTTAAAAAAATAAATACAAATGTTGTCACAATAGTCCCCACAAATCCTCTGAAAGAACTTGTCACAGTGGCATGTCCAGACTTTTTTCACAGTGAGAGTTAAATAAAATATTTTTCTTGATTAAATCATTTTAAATCATTAAATTATTTTATCACACACCCCTGAATTTTCAACTTTTTTATCGTTATTCAGTCGTCATTTTTCTGTTGTTTATTATTTCAGTTTTACAGAGAGAAGAAACATTTCCTGATCTTAAAGGGTGGGTATAAATCTCTAAATATGTACAGATCTGTGTCCCCAGATACAAGGTAGACATGTTAGGAGGAATCAGGAATCAGGATATATTTATTGCCATTGTCAATGAACAAATTCACAACATAAGAACGTGACTTGATGACAGATGCGAGATGAGAGACGTGCATAAAGAGCACCGGCCACCGGCTGTCGCACAGTACCTACTCGGGTACTTGAACTCTTAGAAAATGAAAAAGCAATTATGCTCTGACGATAACAATAAATCCACATTCTCATTCTGATATTCCTGACATTCTTGCAGAACTCCCAGAACTTCCAAAGTCATTTGTCACAAAGAAGCCATGCCTGCTCGGAGCAGAGCCTCTGGACATGGCCATTCATTGGACTGGATGATGCTTGTTCTGGCTGATTGCTCTGGCCTGGCTCTGTGCTGCTCTGCTGCTAGCTCCACAAGCTGCTCCGTGACCATTGGTCATGCCTCAGGGGCCACACGCCACAGGGCCCCCTACTCTGGAAGAAGCAGATGCCCATCATCACAATGACAGAACACAAACTGGGACTTCAGCATCAGTTCACTCCAACATTCTCCTTCATGATACAGCGGCCACAGAAAAGTTTAAAGGGCCTGTGATTTTTGAACGATGAATCAGGAACATGTTTTATTTTGAACCGTCAGCTCTGCCCACTCAGTTTTTTTTTTTTTTTTTTTTTTTTTTTTTTTTTTTTTTTTTCCTTTTTTTTTTTTTTTTGTTTTTTTTTTTTTTTTTTTATTTCTTCCACTCTGATATTGCCCTGCAACACATCAGAAACAATAGTTTGGGTTAGTCTTATTTATGGTGTTTCTATATAGTTCACCAATCTCTACTTTTTGCTTTAATCTCACTCTTGATCTTGCACCATGACCCGTGTTCAAGTCTGGGAAAGTGTCACGCAGTTTGTAGAAAAAGATTCAGTTGTTTCATCTGGACTTTGTTTTAGAAAAAACTAAACGTTTCGACTCTCATCCAAGAGTCATTCTCAATCTGTGAAACAAGTCTGAGAACTCAGGTTTATATCCTAATCTGTGAAGTTCTGCCTTTCTTGATTGTTCCACTCTCAGAGGAGAAGACGGGAAGCTCCAGATAGAAGTATATTGGAAACCCACACACACGGATCAGGACCTGCTCTTTGGCTCTAACCACCCCACTACAGCGCCACCTGGAGGTGATCAGAACACTACAACACAGAGCACAAGCGGTGCCCACCAGCTCAGAGGGCAAGAGGAAAGAGGAAACACATGTCCGGAATGCTCCCTCAGCCTGTGGATACCCGACTTGGGCTCTGAACAGTGAAGTGAAGAGAACCAAAAAGCAGGACAAAAGGGACAAAAGGGAACAGAACCAAGAAGAAAGGGTGTCTCTATCCCTTATGTCTCTATCCCTTATGTCTCGAGACTGTCAGAAAAACTGCAACAAATTTTTATTTCAAACCAGGAACACGTTAAGACAAAAACTGGTTCACCCTAAGGACAAGATGCCGACACAAAAACAGAGCAATGTAGTGTATTCTATCCAATGCAGTGAAGAAAGTTGTAAAGAGCGGTACATAGTGAGACTAAACAGCCACTGCACAAGAGGCTTTATCAGCACAGAAGACACTCGAGTTCAGGACCCCAGAGCGCCGTGCATCTTCATCTCAAAGCCACAAACCACTCTATTGAAGACAGTGAGGTGGAGATTCTGAGCAGGAGAAGAGATGGTTTGAAAGAGGAGTTAAGGAGGTTAAAAAAGAGAATCCTTCCTTAAATCATAATGGAGGTTTAAGATTCAACCTTCCAGTTGTTTATAATGGTCTGCTGAAACCATGGAGACGCCCGAGGCATTCTGATGCTAAACATACGGGCCAAACACCACGGAAACGGCGACTGAGCTCGCTGCAGGGCAAGAGCCACACGGTTATGTACAAGAAGTCCGCTCACGCATCTCTGCCTGTAAACTCTCCACGCTGGGTGACTACCATCATCGGCGGCTCAGAGGCCTGGCACCAGGACTAATGTGGGTCCTCACAGCAGTCTGGGGGTGTGAGCTTCGGGATCATCCACTCCCGTGACTGCTCCTCGTTAATGGATCACAAGACGAGTTCAGACATGTGTGCGCAGACTGTTCTGGACCTGGACAAGTCTGGGTTTAGTCTGGGCACCATGGTGATGACGGTGAGCTCTCCGCGTTACTCAAAAAACAAATAAAAGTGAATTAAATAAAGAAATACTCCGAGGCTGCATTTCAATATATATATGTTTTTTTATTTTTTACATTTTGGGAACTCATTGAAAAACCGGAAATCAAACAACGTTATTGCTTACTTCTTTCTTTGCCTGTTAATAAGGCGATGGAAAACATCTCCCACAGGGGGCGCTTTTGAATACCACTCTCTATCACCATATATGGACTGGCACCATCCCACTCCAGCCTCCACCAGCCAAGTCCAGCCTCTTCACGCCAGCTTTCAGGTTGCCAAGGTAGCAAAATAGCGCCCTGGAACTGCCCCCTTGAAAAGGCTCCTGTTAACGCTACCTCCGGGGGAAAATTACGGCCCTGTGTCTTTCAAATCAGATTTCATTTTTGGCTGCTGTGGCTGGGCTGTCCAATGTACCATTCTTGGATTTCAAATCACACATTCCTGCCAGTGCTGCATCTATCTTTGCGTCCACTGCCTTTGTATTCTTATCCGTTATCTCCCACAGAGCCACAATAATCACTGGGTCTATCTGGCTCCTGGATTTCGGACCAGAACCTCCCGCCACAAGAATAGTTTCTTTCCCTCTGCCGTTGGACTCATGAACACTTCGTAAACCCCTCCCACTTTAACTACAACTACTCAATCACTCACTGCACTGTCACTTTCTGCACTACAACTGTAAATTTAACTGTAACTCTTGTGTACATACTAATGCCTATTTTTATTTTTATACTATAGTCATTTTAAATTGTTTCTTAATGTATGCCCTTTGGATTGAATATATGTTGTTTTTATTATTGATCAGTGTTTTATGTTGCACCTTATAGCCGTGCCTATGTTTGTGAATTTTGTTAATTGACAATGGCAATAAACCTTTTCTGATTCTGATTCTGATTCTAAAATGACGCTCATGAAAACATCTGTCGTGAGCCGACTCGACAGCGCCGCCTATAGTAAAACCACCAATTAAATCATCAGGTCAACTCTGACCTAGGCACACAAAATTCAGAACAGTGATAGAGCTCCCCGTGACAACTAAAACACAAACATGTAGCGTTGTTGTATTACGCACAGGAAGTCGGCCATATTGGATCAAACCGGCGCCGCCACTTTGATATTTCTTTTTCAAAATCGTACTTGTCCATGGATTTTCATTCGATTGAGCTCCAAACAACACTTTCCGCATCACTGAAGGACATCATTGAGACATTGAAATGTAATAATAAGCCAATTTTTGTTCTTAACTCCTTACAGACCGGTCTCTGTGTGGCACGTTGTCGAAAAACGCCTTCATTTGCCACATGCAGTGACCTACTGATCTGAAATTTCACTCACCATTTGTACACCTCCTTACACTGATTACAATGATGTATCAGCCATTATGATATATATATATATGGGCTTAATGTTTAAACATGCCAAGACATCTATTCTGATGAATAAACTGATTTAAATGCACATCTATTGTGTTTTAGACATTTAGACTGAGATTTGAGTGAGATTAACTATAATCTCTTGGCCTCAAGGTCTGAATATTTAATCCTTGGTGCGTGCTCTTTTTGATATGTGCCATGGAGAAATGATGATTCGGTCAGAGCACAAAAAAAATTTAGTGCCGGCGGCCTAAACGAAAATGGCGCAAGTCAAAGCTCCAGTTTCAAAAAGGAGATTTACAGAGAAAAGTGATACATGTACAAACCCCATTTTATGTAGAACTAGGGAAGGATATTTTTCTGAAATAATTGGAAGCTGCAGTAACAACTGGCGTGTCCTGTTTGCCACAGTAAACAGATGAACAAACCCTCCAGCTCAGCTGCCGTTAGAACTCATTTCCACATCCAAGTGTAATGAGTTTGCATTATTCTTTAATGACAAAGTTCAGGGCATTAAAAATGCTATAAATTCTACAATGCAAAAAATAACCCTCAAACCACCTACACACTTAGAGCTGACTCACTTTGCACCTGTAACTGACAAAACTGTCCAGGAGATCATCACCAGTCTGAGTTCATCTACATGCTGCCACGATGTGTGACCTCCAGATTTCTAAAGTCTGTGCTGAACAGTTTGTTAGCACCACTCACTCACATAGTTAGCATGTCGCTTCAATCTGGAACATTCCCAATGTCTTTGAAAACTGCGGTCATAAAGCCTCTCCTAAAGAAGAGCAGTCTTGATGCCGCAGTACTGAGTCATTACCGGCCCATCTCTAATCTGCCATTTTGGGGCAAAGTCCTTGAAAAGGTTGTTTACCAACAGCTCACTGATTTCCTCTTAATAAGCAACTCATTTGATGTTTTCCAGTCAGGTTTTAGACCTCATCACAGCACTGAGACTGCTGCTGTTGTCAAGGTGACAAATGACATTCACCTGAACACTGACGCGGGCAAAGCCTCAGTCTTAATTCTGTTAGATCTGAGTGCTGCTTTTGACACTGTCGATCATGGGACCCTCTTACAGAGACTAGAGGACTGGGTGGGCATCACTGGCACTGCCCTAAACTGGTTAAAGTCCTATCTAGAAGACAGGAAGTACTTTGTGGAAATTGGTAACTGTGTCTCAGACCAGATGCCCCTGACCTGTGGGGTGCCCCAGGGTCAATCCTGGGACCCTTTCTGTTCAACCTCTACATGCTGCCCTTAGGTCAGTTGATACGCAGCGAGAATGTGTCCTATCACAATTACGCAGACGACACTCAGATCTATGTTTCACTGACGGCAGGTGAATATGGACCAGTGGATTCACTCTGTCACTGCATCCAACAGATCAGTGTGTGGATGCAAAACAACTTTCTCCAGCTGAACTCAGACAAGACTGAAAATCATTGTCACAGAAACAAAGAGAAAGTGTTAGCAGTCACCTCCAGAGTCTCGCTCTAAAACCTACAAATCAAGTTAGAAATCTGGGGGTAATAATGGACTCAGACTTGAATTTTAACAGCCACGTCAAATCAATAACATCAGCAGCTTTTTACCATCTAAAAAACATGTCCAAAATCAAAAGTCTAGTGTCTAAACCAGACCTGGAGAGACTTATCCATGCGTTTGTCTCTAGTAGATTAGACTACTGTAACGGCCTGCTCACTGGCCTCTCCAAACGAGCTGTAAAACAGCTGCAGTACATCCAGAAACGCTGCTGCTCGGGTCCTGACTAGAACCAGGAAGTACGATCACATTAGTCCTGTGCTCAGGTCTCTGCACTGCCCCCTGTGGCTCAGAGAATAGACTTCAAAGCAGCTCTGCTTGTATACAAGTCTCTCCATGGCCTAGCACCAAAGTACATCTCGGACATGTTAGTGCCATATGAACCATCTCGGACTCTGAGGACCTCAGGGACCGGCCTCCTGCTGGTGCCCAGAGTCAGGACTAAACATGGGGAATCTGCGTTTCAGTTTTATGCAGCTAAAATCTGGAACAGTCTTCCTGAGGATGTGAGACAGGTTCTACTCTGGCAATGTTCAAATCTAAGCTAAAAACTGTTTTGTTTGGCTGTGCATATGACTGAAATGCTTTTCTTTGCACTCTTCTCTTTTATGTCTTGAACTAAGATTGTGATTTCTGCCATGTCTTTGTGATTTTTAATGCATTTTTTCCTGTTGTGTGAAGCACTTTGAATTGCCTTTGTGTACGAATTGTGCTCTACAAATAAACTTGCCTTGCCTTGCCTAATGCGTAATTTTCATGGCGTTAACATTAGCATTAGCATTAGCATTAGGACTGCCAAGACATCTTTTCTGATGAATAAACTGACTGAAATGCACACGTTTGTTTTAGACATACGATTTGGGTGAGATTATCTATAATCTCCTGAAATCACAGTCTGAATATTTTATCCTTGGCGCGTGCTTTTTTTAATGCGTAATTTTCATGGCATTGGCATTAGCGTTAGCATTAGAATTAGCAGCGAGTCTTGGTTGCAAGATGACGGAGGTACGGGGAGGAGGGGGCCTCCTTCCATCAATGATGGTGCGCACGGCTCCTGGGTGGTTGTCAGGCGGGGGGAAAGACGTGTCGGGGAGATCAGCTTTCAATGGCGGACGCGTGGGAAAGCAGTTAGAGTTATCCTTGCCGTTTGCGGCTAATTGTTCTGCTTGTTCTGTTTCTTAGACATTTTCAAGAAATAAGTGTCCAAGCTCATTATACGTCTGCTCCCACACAGAAATATTGAGTCTCCCCAGGTGAACTCGTAATATAGACGGGTAAATCCAACCAATTCGACCTCAGCCCGACAGACCTGACCAAGCAAGGCGACCATCATCCCGGACCCCCCGTGGGTGTGTTTTTAAAGTGTCTGCCTCCCCGTGGGGACAAATAAGGTTATATGATTGAATGATTGTTCCTGAATACCTGTATTAAATGTTTTTGTTGCATGTTCCATTATTTGGTCCAATCAGAGTACTCTATTCTGAATACTTTATATTATATTATATATAACATTATATTATGTCATAAAAACATGACATATGTTTAAAAAAGCGTAATTGTTTTTTGTTTCGCTGTTTGTTCTGCATTTATTTATGAGCTAAGAATCACAAATATGTGTTTTCTATTTTTCTCACTTTAAAGGGCACTTTAAAGCCTAAATTTCATGATCAAATCCCACAATGCATTAGTCTGATTTAAGAAAAGTAACTGTTTTCTGAATACTTCTGAATAGTTAAGTATTTAGTTACTTCCTATAACAGATTGTGAGATTCCTGTGCGCGCCCTGTGACATTGTAGTGCTTAATGTGGGCATAATCACAAGTGTCCCGTTGTACAGGGACAGATGGAGGGCCCCAGGACTCCGGCTCCGAGGGCTCTGAGCTGTGGTGTGGCTAATATTAGACTTATATAAGCTCTGCGTGCACACACACAGATCGTGGAGCTGCGCACACACACACACACACACACACATATCCAATGGGCACTCAAGCGGACCCTCCACCCATACGCCCTACACTGCAAAAAAGGAATGTCTCTCGGTTAATTACAATAATTGAAATCAGTCCATTTATGTTCATTTTAGTAGTTTGAAGTTAAGACTTATTAGGGTGATATATCTGAATTGACTCTTTTTAATGGCATTTTGTTTTTCTAACAATATCATGAAATTCATTTTAAGTTATTTTAATCAAGGCTGTTAGCACCGTTTATGTGAAATATGTTTTGTTTTATCTACTTCTCTATTTCATTGCTGTTGTAAGTATATACAGTGCATCTGGGAAGTATTCACAGTGCTTCATCTTTTCCACATTTTGTTACATTACAGCCTTATTCCTAAAACGATTAAATTCATTAGTTGCCTCAAAATCCTACAAACAGTACCCCATATTATATATAATATATATATATATTATATATATATATATATATATATAAGTATTCACAGTGCCATGACACTCAAAATTAAGCTCAGTTTTTCTTTGTTTTCCTTTTAAACTTTTATTTCTCAAAATGTCTTCACAAACTGCAACTTAACAGACCTAAAACTATGTTAACTAATTACCACAGGTGCTATTCTACCAAACAAAGTCATAATTAGAAAAACAAGATAACCTGTCATGTAGACTTCAAGTAAAATCTTTAGGCGTCTGTACTTTACTTGAGTAATTTTTTACAGTGGATACTTTTACTTAACTACATTTGAGAGTATTTAAAAAGAAGAGTATTTAAGGATTGTTTTTATTTTATTTTTTATGAAAGAACAATGAGAAAATAAATACATGAATAAAACAATAAACAAAACAAGACCAGAGAGAGAGAACAACAACCGACATAAGTCAAAAGACATCCAACAAAACAATAGAAACTAAAGCACCCAAATAAATATCCCACTTTGCCCACAGTCTGTCAAATGTATATATCATATAATTTCGTCTTGTTTGTTTAAGATAACATCACTTTGCCTGTCCCATATTTCAAAAATTGCTTTTTCAGTTACCAAGATAGTAATTTAGAACATTTGTATCCACTCTCATAATATTACTGTATTTTCAGCACTATAAGGTGCATTAAGCTAAACAAAACAGTCCCAACCTTGTTCAATGGAAACACGCTCTGACACAGTCTGACACGCTAAATCAAATGTTAGCATATTCACAGTCACTCAAAATGGCTCAGTTAACACTATAACACATAAAATAAAACATAATACACTCACTTTTTCAGTTTATTCCTCGTCCACAAATCCTTCAAATTCCTTATATACACACTGTAATGTTATGGTGACGCACAGTATTACTCCGCGACGCTCCTCGCTACGGTAACCGTAATGCTGCAAGCGGTGCGGCTTTGTAGTTTACCAAAGTTGTGATAAAACATTTTGACGGATTTTTGAGCGCTGTGTACCACATAAAATCGGTTCGAGGTCAGTAAGCACAACCAGAATGAATCCATATATAAGGCGCTCTGGGTTATATGGCGCGCTGTCATTTTTTGAGAAAAATAAAGGTTTTTAAGTGCGCCTTATAGTGCGGAAAATACGGTACCTTTGTTTGGTAAAGAGCATTTTCTCAACTATTTCCTGTGAAGTCAGATAATTGATTCCTCCTCTTATCTTTTTAATTTCTTGTAACAGTTTAGGAAACACCTTTTTACCATGGTTTTCTGCCAACAATTAAATTTTTTCTTGCAGATAATTCAGCTTTTTCCCCCTTTGTTTCTTTTTTTGGTGGCTATGTCCATGATTTTTCCTCTCAAGACTGCTTTAGAAGCATCCCAGAGGGCTTCCGGGTATGGGAGCGCTTTGAGCTGAACCCATACCTCTGCTGGAAAACTTGGCTTTACAAGTTGAGCAGCGTGTTTCAGACAATGGATGATCTGCAGACAGTAAGGGCTGAGATGGAGGCGCTGCAAGTGAGGGTGACGACGCTGGAGTCGGAGAACAATAATATGAAAAATAAGATCCTGTGCTGCCCGGTGGTCGAATGGGGCAGCACAGGACACATATGTCATTCTCAATCTGGGAACTCAGGTTATATATCATCCTTTCTGTAAGCCCTGCCCACAAGGCAGGACCTCCTGATAAAGGGGGGGAGTTTTTGGTTTCACTTGAGATTATGTCAGGCTCCAAGCTGCAGTGTCGTGAGTTCGAATCCCGACTCCGACATTTACTGCATGTCCTCCCCTCTCTCTCTCATCCCCCATTTCACACGCTCCTATCCTGTTTAATAAAGCATACGGGACAAAAAATAAGAAAATAAGATCCTGAATCACGTAGACCCAACATGAGACTTATGGGGGTCTTAGAGGGAGAAGAAGGAGAGGACACTATGGGTTTTCTGGAGAAGATAAAACCTCAGATCATCTCGGGCTCTGGAGTTGAAGTCCCCCCCCCATCACAATCGAAAGAGCACACCGCCTGGGCAAAACAAGATCAGCTTCTGATAAACCACGAGGCCTGATTATGAGGTTTCTCAACGAGAACGTGTGAAGGAACGTGTCTTGAAGGGTGCAAGGGTCAAAGGAGACCTCCAGTACAAAGGCAAGCGTGTCTTCTTCACTCCAGATGTTCCATACGAGGTTCGCCAACGACGACATGATCTGTGAGGAGCTCAGGAGGAGAAAAGTGAGACATGGATTCTCTTTCCCCGCGACTCTTCTGGTGACTTTTGAAGGTAAAACACACGTTACCATGCCGGAAGTCCTCCAGAAAAAACCTTTCCATAAATAGTTCCTTTAATCACTACATATCTGTTCAAAAGACACTTGGTTTGTACAAAGGTTATTTTGTGTTCTTATTACCACAGCTTTTATTTTACACTTAAAATCAAATGCAAAACATTATGTTTCATGAATTCAGTGTAAAATAAAAGCTTTGGTAATATAAACCTAAACCTTCATAGTTTGAGATCAATATTGCAACTCCCCTCCTTTTTAATAGCAATATTTGGTTTATATATGATGAGCTATATTGCTTCAAAGTGTTTCTACCGCGGTGAAGTTAGTTTCACATTGGACGTTGGACATTCGCCTCCGTAACTACAGCGGTAGTTTCCTCTAAGTGTGCCCCGCCTGCAGTAGCACGGTGCGGGGAGCTGCGCTGTGAAGTGCCGCTTGGTACGCCAGTTAGGGACCGTCTCTAAATGACTGTTGCAGTGACGAGCGTTTGTTTAAAAATATGTTACTTGAAAAATATCAATCATATTTATATTTACAAAATAAATCAAAGTTAAGCATCCATCCAAGTTGTTAATCCTAGTCACCATAGTCTTTTTGGGTTCAAAATTTAACCCTTTATGGGTTGTTTATGAATATTTTTCTTAAAAAATCAAGCACTTTTTCAATAGTTTCTAAATCAGATGACCTAGAAAGTCAAATCCAAGTTATTATAGTAGTTTTAGTCTCCGGGTAACACGCACACCTTTTGTTTTTCAATTTACCCCTTTATAGATTTTTAAGGAATATGTTTGTCAAAAAATCAAGGACTTTTTTCAATACCTTCTAAATCAGGTGACCTACAAAGTCAATTCCAAGTTATTGTAGTAGTTTTAGTCTCCGGGTAACACGCACACCTTTTTGTTTTTTCAACTTACCCCTTTATAGATTTTTAAGGAATATTTTTCTTCAAAAATCAAGGATTTCTTTCAATAGCTTCAAAATCAGGTGACCTAGAAAGTCATTTCCAAGTTATTATAGTAGTCGTCGTCTCCAGGTAACACGCACACCTTTTTGTTTTTCAATTTACCCCTTTATAGATTTTTAAGGAATATTTTCTTAAAAAATCAAGGACTTTTTTCAATACCTTCTAAATCAGGTGACTTAGAAAGTCAAATCTAAGTTATTATAGTAGTTTTAGTCTTCAGGTAGCACACACACACCTTTTTGTTTTTCAACTTACCCCTTTATAGATTTTTAAGGAATATTTTTGTAAAAAAATCAAGGACTTTTTTCAATACCTTCTGAATCAGGTGACCTAGAAAGTCAATTCCAAGTTATTATAGTAGTTGTCGTCACCAGGTATCACGCACACCTTTTTGTTTTTCAATTTACCCCTTTATAGTTTTTTAAGGAATATTTTTGTCAAAAAATCAAGGACTTTTTTTCAATACCTTCTAAATCAGGTGACTTAGAAAGTCAAATCCAAGTTAATATAGTAGTTTTAGTCTTCAGGTAGCACGCACACCTTTTTGTTTTTCAATTTACCCCTTTATAGATTTTTAAGGAATATTTTTGTAAAAAAATCAAGGACTTTTTTTCAATACCTTCTAAATCAGGTGACCTACAAAGTCAATTCCAAGTTATTGTAGTAGTTTTAGTCTCCAGGTAACACGCACACCTTTTTGTTTTTTCAACTTACCCCTTTATAGATTTTTAAGAAATATTTTTGTAAAAAAATCAAAGACTTTTTTCAATACCTTCTAAATAAGGTGACCTAGAAAGTCAAATCTAACTTATTATAGTAGTTGTCGTCACCAGGTAACACGCACACCTTTTTGTTTTTCAATTTACCCCTTTATAGTTTTTTAAGGAATATTTTTGTCAAAAAATCAAGGACTTTTTTCAATACCTTCTAAATCAGGTGACTTAGAAAGTCAAATCCAAGTTAATATAGTAGTTTTAGTCTTCAGGTAGCACGCACACCTTTTTGTTTTTCAATTTACCCTTTATAGATTTTTAAGGAATATTTTTGTCAAAAAATCAAGGACTTTTTTCAATACCTTCTAAATCAGGTGACCTAGAAAGTCAATTCCAAGTTATTGTAGTAGTTTTAGTCTCCAGGTAACACGCACACCTTTTTGTTTTTCAACTTACCCCTTTATAGATTTTTAAGAAATATTTTTGTAAAAAAATCAAAGACTTTTTTCAATACCTTCTAAATAAGGTGACCTAGAAAGTCAAATCTAACTTATTATAGTAGTTGTCGTCACCAGGTAACACGCACACCTTTTTGTTTTTCAATTTACCCCTTTATAGTTTTTTTAAGGAATATTTTTGTCAAAAAATCAAGGACTTTTTTTCAATACCTTCTAAATCAGGTGACTTAGAAAGTCAAATCCAAGTTAATATAGTAGTTTTAGTCTTCAGGTAGCACGCACACCTTTTTGTTTTTCAATTTACCCCTTTATAGATTTTTAAGGAATATTTTTGTAAAAAAATCAAGGACTTTTTTCAATACCTTCTAAATCAGGTGACCTAGAAAGTCAATTCCAAGTTATTGTAGTAGTTTTAGTCTCCAGGTAACACGCACACCTTTTTGTTTTTCAACTTACCCCTTTATAGATTTTTAAGAAATATTTTTTGTAAAAAAATCAAAGACTTTTTTCAATACCTTCTAAATAAGGTGACCTAGAAAGTCAAATCTAACTTATTATAGTAGTTGTCGTCACCAGGTAACACGCACACCTTTTTGTTTTTCAATTTACCCCTTTATAGTTTTTTAAGGAATATTTTTGTCAAAAAATCAAGGACTTTTTTCAATACCTTCTAAATCAGGTGACTTAGAAAGTCAAATCCAAGTTAATATAGTAGTTTTAGTCTTCAGGTAGCACGCACACCTTTTTGTTTTTCAATTTACCCCTTTATAGATTTTTAAGGAATATTTTTGTCAAAAAATCAAGGACTTTTTTCAATACCTTCTAAATCAGGTGACCTAGAAAGTCAATTCCAAGTTATTGTAGTAGTTTTAGTCTCCAGGTAACACGCACACCTTTTTGTTTTTCAACTTACCCCTTTATAGATTTTTAAGAAATATTTTTGTAAAAAAATCAAAGACTTTTTTCAATACCTTCTAAATAAGGTGACCTAGAAAGTCAAATCTAACTTATTATAGTAGTTGTCGTCACCAGGTAACACGCACACCTTTTTGTTTTTCAATTTACCCCTTTATAGTTTTTTAAGGAATATTTTTGTCAAAAAATCAAGGACTTTTTTCAATACCTTCTAAATCAGGTGACTTAGAAAGTCAAATCTAACTTATTATAGTAGTTTTTAGTCTTCAGGTAGCACGCACACCTTTTTGTTTTTCAATTTACCCCTTTATAGATTTTTAAGGAATATTTTTGTCAAAAAATCAAGGACTTTTTTCAATACCTTCTAAATCAGGTGACTTAGAAAATCAAATCCAAGTTATTATAGTAGTTTTAGTCTCCAGGTCTTTTTCTTTTTCAACTTAACTCATATCATAATATTATATCATCATTGAATCAACATTAACTCCAACACACAGCGAGATAGATCTAGAACGATCATGTCTAGCGTCTCCAGCTGTTATCGACTCATTTGCATATTCCATATTCATATTCTGTTCATATGTTGTGCCATAATTATTCAAAACCACATTTGGTAAAGTGTTCATTCATTTCCTGAAAAGGGGTCAATGTCACGGTTAAAAGCAAATTAACTTTTAATAAATACATTTATTGAGATATTTGATTATATAATTGTTTATAAACATACGTGGAGGGCAAGGATGACATTACAGTACTAGTACTAGTAATATCACTTTCAGGTGAGTATTCACATGTTTTAACATGACTTTAGTGATTTCCTTGAGGATAGCTGATATTTTATTATTGGAATATAGCTACATTTTATACGTGCTACTGGATTTTACAGGTTGTATACACTACATAAGTTTAGCAGACATAAGGACTCTGCCGTAGATGAAATTGAGCTGCTTTTGCTATTATGCAAAATTTGACGAAAGCAGAGCTGAAAAAGGCAGGACCAAGATCGCCACAAGTACCTGGTAATGCACATGCTCCATACTTTTCACACTCAAAGGTGACATATCTCAAATAAATTATTTTCTGTTCTCTCTTTCTCCATTCTTTTAGCAGCAATTACAGGACCAAGAAATATTATAACTTTTATTTTGTCTTTGACAATAATGACAACCAGGGCTTCCTCCAGAGACTGAAATGTGAAATGAAGTCCATGGCAACATTTTGACGTAACTACATCTCTGCCTGGAATTTTTTAAGGAGTTCTGACAATTACTGACATTCCACCAGAAAAGTCGCTTATGATAGTTCAGCTGCTGCTGTGTTGTGTAAATAGAATAAATGTTTCAATTGAACCACTGATTACGTGCTCTTTTGGCTTGTGATTTTATTTATTCATTTATTATCATCCATCCATCTTCCACTTATCCGGGGCCAGGTTGCAGGGAGCGCCCAGCCACACTGTGGAGACACACATTTCAACCGCTTGTATCCTCGATCTTGTCCTTTCGGTCAGTACCCAGAGCTCATGACCAGAGCTCATGACCCAGAGCTCATGACCCAGAGCTCATGACCCAGAGCTCATGACCATAGGTGAGGGCAGGAATGTAGATTGAGCTTCAGCTCTTTCTTCACCACAACAGTCCAATGCACCGATCCAACTGTCAATCTCACACTCCATCCTCCCCTCACTAATGGACAAGACCCCAAATTACTTGAACTTCCTCAGATTGGGGAGGGACTCTCCTCCCACCTGGAGAGGGCAAGCCACCTTTTTCAAAATGCAGAGAGACCTGGTCAGAAGTCGACGGCCTCGTCGAACGGCTCACATAAAATGGCTCTGGGGACATTATTATTATTGTTGTTGTTGTTATTGTTATTATTATTCATTATTATTATTATCAATAATAAAATCGAATAGGATAGCCTAATGTTAATTTTATTACAGAAAAATAAAATAAAAATCATGTTCATGAATTTTAGCTTTCTGCTGTATTAGGTGATAAAACACATATAGTTCTAGTATTTTTTTATTTTTTATTGTAAACTGCACAAATAGACTGTGGATCCACAACAACCTTAAGTGCCAAGTACTTCAAATCAGAGCCAAACCTGGATAAAGACCATGTTTAAAGTAGTAATACATTTTGACTTATCTTCCTCAGCCGTATCATAGTCTAGGTTGCATTGGAGCATTTTGGTAATTCAATGGAATATCCTACATCATTTACCTCTTTGTCTATTCAATATTTGTAGACCCAAGCAATATTATTCCTATTATTCTTTTGGGACTTATTCTTATTACAATTATATTTTTAAATATTATTATCATTATTATTATTATTATTATTATTATTATATATACAATATTATTATTATTATAAAAAATGCAAAGGAATGGGAATGGGTACATTTCCTTGGCTATTATACATATTGTGACGTCACTCAGACTGTCTTCTCCTGCGCAAGTCATCATTTACACAGTCTACCTGATTGTAATGAACGTCTGAGTAATTCCAAATATAGATACCGAAGAATACAATTTTAAACATGGTACGTGTTAAAAAAGGGAAAACACAAGCAAAAACACCTCTGGGAAGAGGCAGGAGGGAGAGATGCATTGATAAATGCATTCAAGGATAGCGGGTTTAGTGGCGTAATTACACCTGAAAAATGGTCCGCCATTACGCATGTGGTTTTCGCCAACAATAAACCTAATTTAGAAAAATGGTTGAAAACTATTTGGATGGAAAACAGAAGAGGAATCCGAGAAGAAGTTCTTCAACGAGGTATGTTTGTTTTTTTGTTTTTTTTATCAAATGATAAAAATAAATTATATGAATGGCTATTATAATACAGGGAAAACGCCTAGTGATAACTTCTTTAAAGTACAGATTGCTAAACATATTCACCAGTAGTGGCTCAGCCATTTATGAGGCTGTTTTCCACGGTTTGTGTTAACTTTTTAACTAAGAATCGCTACGCACATTCAACTGTGGATTTCCACGGTGACGGGCCCAGCAGCCTAACAGGCCTAATTATTTGATAATTCTGCTCTTGGCACAGGGATATGGCACGCATGTTAGTGCTGTCTTTCATTTAAGGCCTAATTGTAACATGGAGCACTGGTGATGTGGTACACTTTTCGTGCGGTCACTGTCAGACCTACGCAACACGCTAAATCCACATGCCACGCTCATGGATCTATTAAAATATCAAGTTTCTACGGCCCTTTCTCAATCAGCGTTCTCTTCCTCGCGGCAAACTGATTGAAAGGGCGTGGACTCCAAGCGATTAGCGTAGACGCGCGCATCGTGCTGACATTATCTCAGCAAAGGACTGTGCCGCCGCTCCCATTACGCACAAAGCGCAGTGCGTAGGTCATCAACTTGACACGGCAGTTTGGATTGAATTACAGAATAGGCTATGTGTGCAGCAGCTGCACTGTTCCTTTTGCATATAAACAGGGAGGCTACTGTCGGCCTACTTTGGCTTTAGTTCTTAATCAATCCAAAACTAAGTACTTGAGTGTCGCCCCCCTCTCTCTCCAAATTGGAGATGCGCACGGGCAGCTCCACAAGCCACAGTTTCAACAGACACTGAGAGATCAGGGGCACAGCCAGGAACAGTCTTACACCTACGTAGTCTACGAACTAGAAGGAACAATACGGTCTTTCGATGATGAAAATTGGCCTTCAGCTGGTGCGGCAAACCGCGGAGCTGACACCGCGCGTCAAATTGAATCAACTTGTTACAAATGTCTATAAATCATTTACATTCTGTTGTGTTTTCTAAAGCCACGATCTGTTCTGCAGAAGAGCAGAAGAAGTGAATTTAGGGAGGGAGGGGGGGTCATCTAAACTGAGTAATGAGTTGCTAATAACTGCATCTAAAATGGTTGGGGGAATGGGGGGCACCACTGAGCAAATGGCTAGCAAGCTATCATCATCAAAAGTAAAAAAACAAAAACAAAACATGACTTCAGACGTCATGATGCAAATCTGTGGAGGCTGGAGTGTTTAGGGGCCACTTTACTGATCACTTTCAATTTCCAACAAGCACACTCAGGGGTCCTAATGAGGACATGAAGGGTACTTCAACTCAAATAATTAAATTTGGAGTTGTGCAACAATTCAAAATCTACAGGAATATAATTCTAGTATTTTTTTCCTTTTTTACTGTTGAAAAAGATTCAGTTGTTATCTGGACACTGTTTTTTAGAAAAATATGTATCTATTTCTATATTCTATAGAAAAACAGGTTCTCAGACTAGATCCACAAATGGAGAATGATTCTTGGATGAGAGTCGAAAAATCTTTTTTTACAATGGAACACGAAAGAGCATTTGGTTCTGTGTAATCATAAATGAGCCAAATTTGCAACAACAGGCCATGCAAACTATGATTAAGACAATATAAAATAAACTAAAACAGAAAAACACTCAACAACAACAACAAACAAATTCATGCAGTTATTTGAATTATACACACATTTTAAGTTAATATGATTATTCTATTTAAACGATAAAGTAGGCTAAGAGAATTGATGTTTTTTTCACCCCTAAATTGCCAGGGTTGTGTTGTGTTGTGTTGTGTTGTGTGTTGTGTGCAATTGCCTGAGCAGCCAGTCCCTCCTTTATTCTGTTCAAATGCAGAAGGGTCTGGAATCGGACCATAGGCGGCTTCCTCGTAAAAGTTTCTTTAGACATGAACGGACTGATTGGTTAATATGCCTGTCAGTCACGCCCTTTGGAAATCACTGTGGCAGAATATGATTCCGGACCAAAAAGTCTATGTATGAGTATTTTCAAAGCATGTGGTATATATCGACAGTGCCTTCACCAAAAAGCATTTTTTAATGCTGCTCCTCAAGCTGTTCTCTGCTTTGATTTATTTTAATCAACAACCCCTTTTTTTTTTTTTTTTTGTATCGCAGAGTATGTTTTTGATTAAATCCTTCAATAAACTCATCTTTTATTTATATTTGTTTAAGGAAAAAGAAAGTCACCAGAGCACACAAATGGAAGTCACCAAAACCAGAGCCAAACAAAGTCACCAGAGCACAGTCACCAGAGCCACAGTCACCAGAGCCCAGTCACCAGAGCCTCAGTCACCAGAGCCTCAGTCACCAGAGCCACAGTCACCAGAGCTCAGCCAGGCCTCAGTCACCAGAGCCACAGTCAGTCACCAGAGCCACCACAGTCACCAGAGCCAGAGCCTTCAGTCACCAGAGCCCAGTCAGTCACCACCAGAGCCTCAGTCACCAGTCAGTCACCAGAGCCTCCACCAGTCACCAGAGCCCTCAGTCACCAGAGCCTCAGTCAGTCACCAGAGCCAGCCTCAGTCACCAGCCACAGTCACCACCAGTCACCAGAGCCCTCAGTCAGGCACCAGCCCAGTCACCAGAGCCCAGTCACCAGAGCCTCCCAGTCACCAGAGCCTCAGTCACCAGAGCCACAGTACACCAGAGCCTCAGTCACCAGAGCCAGCCTCAGTCACCAGTCACCAGAGCCCAGCCAGAGGCCTCAGTCACCAGAGCCTCAGTCACCAGAGCCTCAGTCACCAGAGCCACAGTCACCAGAGCCACAGTCACCAGAGCCTCAGTCACCAGAGCCTCAGTCAGGCCCAGTCACCAGAGCCACAGTACCACGAGCCACAGTAGCCACAGTCACCCAGAGCCCAGTCAGCCTCCAGAGCCTCAGTCACCAGCCTCAGAGCCAGTCACAGCCTCGTCACCAGAGCCTCAGTCACCAGAGCCAGTCACCAGAGCCTCACCAGAGCCTCAGTCACCAGAGCCACAGTCACCAGAGCCACAGTCACCAGAGCCAGTCAGTCACCAGAGCCTCAGTCACCAGAGCCAGCCACAGTCACCAGAGTTCACCAGCCTCAGTCCACCAGAGCCTCAGTCACCAGAGCCTCAGTCACCAGAGCCCTCAGTCACCAGAGCCACCAGTCACCAGAGCCCAGTCACCAGAGCCTCAGTCACCAGAAGCCCAGTCCCAGAGCAGTCACCAGTCACCAGAGTCACCATGCCACAGTCACCAGAGCCACAGTCACCAGAGCCACCAGAGCCACAGTCACAGAGGCCACAGCACCAGAGCCACAGTCACCAGAGCCACAGTCACCACAGTCACCAGAGCCTCAGTCACCAGAGCCTCAGTCACCAGAGCCTCAGTCACCCAGAGCCCAGTCACCAGAGCCCAGTCACCAGACCCAAGTCACCAGAGCCTCAGTCACCAGAGCCTCAGTCACCAGCCTCAGTCACCAGAGCCTCAGTCACCAGAGCCTCAGTCACCAGAGCCACAGTCACCAGAGCCTCAGTCACCAGAGCCAGTCACCAGAGCCACAGTCACCAGAGCCTCAGTCACCAGAGCCTCAGCCCAGAGCCTCAGTCACCAGAGCCACAGTCACCAGAGCCTCAGTAACCAGAGCCACAGTCACCAGAGCCTCAGTCACCAGAGCCACAGTCCCAGAGCCTCAGTCACCAGAGCCCAGTCACAGTCACCAGAGCCCAGTCACAGTCACCAGAGTCTCAGTCAGTCACCAGACCCAAAGTCACCAGAGCGCAGTCACCAGAGCCCTCACCAAGAGCCACAGTCACCAGAGCCACACCAGAGCCCAGTCACCAGAGCCTCAGTCACCAGCCACAGTCACCAGAGCCACCAGAGTCAACCAAGCCACAGTCACCAGAGCCTCAGTCACCAGAGCCACAGTCACCAGAGCCTCAGTCACCAGAGCCTCGAGCCACAGTCACCAGCCACAGCCCAGAGTCCAGCCCAGTCACCAGCCTCAGTCACCAGAGCCAGCCACAGTCACCAGAGCCTCAGTCACCAGGCCAGTCACCAGAGCCACAGTCACCAGACCAGAGCCTCAGTCACCCAGAGCCTTCAGTCCAGAGCCCAGTCACCAGAGCACAGTCACCAGAGCCACAGTCACCAGAGCCACAGTCACCAGAGCCCAGCCTCCAGTCACCAGAGCCTCAGTCACCAGAGCCAGTCACCAGAGCCACAGTCACCAGAGCCACAGTCACCAGAGAGTCACCAGAGCCCAGTCACCAGAGCCTCAGTCACCAGAGTCACCACCAGTCACCAGAGCCCTCAGTCACCAGAGAGTCGCCAGCTCTCACCAGAGCCCAGTCACCAGAGCCTCAGTCACCAGAGCCTCAGTCACCAGTCACCAGAGCCTCACCAGAGCCACAGTCACCAGAGCCACAGTCACCAGAGCCTCAGTCACCAGAGCCAGTCAGTCACCAGAGCCTCAGTCACCAGAGCCTCAGTCACCAGAGCCCGTCCACCACAGTCACCAGCAGCCCAAAGTCACCAGAGTCACCAGAGCCACAGTCACCAGAGCCTCAGTCACCAGAGTCACCAGCCTCAGTCACCAGAGCCTCAGTCACCAGAGCCACAGTCACCAGAGCCAGTCAGTCACCAGAGCCAGTCAGCCTCCAGAGCCTCAGTCACCAGAGCCTCCACAGTCACCAGAGCCTCAGTCACCAGAGCCACAGTCACCAGAGCCTCAGTCACCAGAGCCTCAGTCACCATCTTTGCCCCGTCAGCAAAAATCCCAAAAGAAAATGAGATTCTGCAACGCAGGGCCACAAAAATTCAAAATATTTATTGACAAAAAAACAGTGGAATAAAATAAAACCTAACTGTGGGGAAAACAAATTGAGAGCTCCATGGACAGGTAGATTTTACAATAAATTAGCAAAAATAAGTCCAAGCTGCCCACTTAAATTTACTTACCAACATCTCCGCAAAAAACACAGCCGGAAACACAAAAGTGTCTTCTTTTCTGCTACAGCAATTTGTGCATTTGACAACTGTAAGGCAATGTATGAGTCCACCAGAGCTGATGAACCGTCTTCTGGGTTGAAAGCAGTGGCTTTCAGGGTCACAAGAAGGGGCAAGGTAAGGCATTCAGAAAAAACAACACAAATTCCGACCCGCAAAATATAACAGGCGTGGAGCAATTGCCAAAGCTATAAAAGATGGGATAAGTAATTATTATTATTCACAACTTAAAAACACATCAAGAGACGAAATTCTAGCTGGCAATGTGACAAAAAGTCTGACCAAAGATGTCCTTCAGACAATCAGTGCTGAGGTTAGGAAAGCAAGGCGCCTTCATGCTGACTTCAATTCTGGAATTAATGCTAACACATAAAATCATAAAAGAAAGTGGGAGTTACCCCACTTCAAAAGGTTATTTCTCCAGTTTGCAAATTGAGCCACTTTCTATTCACCTGGAGACTGAGGCGGGACTGAAAATCTTGACAGAGCATCTAAAAAGAGGAAAGGTGGCCTTACATCTGGATGCTACAGGTGGTGTGGTGAAAAAATTGGAACAAGGAAAACGCATTCTGTATTATGCGTTGGTTTTGCCAGGGATGGGGAAAAATAAACCCCCCTTACCTGTGACAGAGATGATCACAAATAATCATGCTATCCCGTCAATCACAAACTGGCTCATGGAGTTCCAAAGGCATCTGTCATTCATTACAAAACGGAAAATAAGCCAAATTGAAACTGATTTCAGTTGGGCACAAATCAATAGCGTGTTGCTTGCTTTCAACAAAGAAGATATAAACTGCTACCTTCAAAGAGCATATTCAATTGTCCACAATAATTCCGGAAATACTTTATTCACTGTTGTCCATCTTTGTTCCGCCCATATAATGAACAGGCCATTGGCACAAAAAGCAAAGACAGGGCCATGAAGGAGTTTGTCTTGTACTGTTTTGCTGCTCTCCAAAACACCATAAGCCTTGAGAGAGCACTCAGCATTTTCAAGCATATGTGTTATCTTCATTTCTGAGGAAGAGAACAGAAGGGTCAAACGAAGTCAAAGGTTCTTGGACAGTTACATCATGAATCACAAAACGGAGCCGATACTCGAGAGTTACCCAGTGGATGAAGTCACCAAAGAGGGGACGCCAAAAAATATTGTGGCTGATTCCCCCTTCAGCGCAGCATTTGCCCTTCAAAGAGAACAGGCTCTGTGTGATATCACTCTCTGAGGAACAAACTGGCAAATGGCTGTTATTGCCCAGGTGTGGTTGAGGTGCTCCTTAAACGATACATGGGCACTATTCCCTCTGTGGAGCGGCATATTATTGGGGGACCTAAAACGGTATACTGGCTCCGATGCATTGACCTCTGTGACCAAAAAAAACAAGAGACACCAACTGCCACGTTGAACTGTGGTTTGGACTGGTGAAAATTCAATTCTGCAACGAAAACTCCACTTGAGACCAGCTGACTTTATAAGGATATTATTCACATCTCTACAGGGACGGTATGTTGAGCACATCAATGAGAACAACTTACCATTGGACATTCTATACACATCCAATAGACAGGTTAGGCCAAAAGATGAGCATCAGGAGGCGTGGAACAAGAGAGTCCCATCAACTGCAACCTCCAAATCCAAATATTTTAACCCGCCAACAACACTGCCAAGGCCAAAGAAAATTAAAGAACCACAAAAAGATGAAGAGAGAAAGGTAACGTTCACACGTTTAAGAATAAATTAGTTTTATTTAATAGTGGCAGTTCATTTGTTTGAATAATGTATACTATCCAGTGCAGATTAAGGATACTTTAAATTTGTCAAATTTTCCTCTGGGGGCTTCATTGTGGCGAAGGCGGGAGACAGAAATGGTGGTGTGTGCCATCGCGGCCCAAAATCCTGGCTCAAGCATACTCATCCGTCATTTTGATTTTAATACGTTGAAACCCCATGAATGGCTTGATGGAGAGGTACCAGCAAGCAGTCCTAAACAATAAAAATGCCTTTGTTAATTCAATAAATAACTTTTTCTTCTCAGGTGATTGAAGGGATAATTCATCATGCTGCCAACCATGAACAAGTTATGAAAAACATTTTTTTGATGGACCATTACACAGCTGGGGTCATGCTGTGTAAGGAGCAAAGCCAGGTGGAAAGACATCTATTATCAACTGTAAGTGTTAATTTTTAATGTTACACACATCTCCTGTATATACAGAGAGACAGAGAGTGAGGAACAGCGAAGAGAGAGAGATTAAGTGAGATTTTTAACAACCATTTTTTGTGTCTTTAAAAAATAGTCAACATTCACACCTTGTGCTATTTGCCAAAACAAAGGTTAATAAAAATAAACTACTCATCCCTGTTCATTGAGTAAAGCCCAAACTTAACCCTGTGTCAAGCCTGGACCCTCCTCACAAACAGGGTCCTCACACTGATCCAGCTCTGTGTCTGAACACTCCACCTACGGTTCAGATACACCGCCATCTTGGCCAGTCCCAACTGGAAGCTCACGCCTTTTTCCTCCTCCTGTAAGAAAAAACCCCTTGGCCTTTCTGAGTTTGCATGTGTCTGCCCTTGTATGGGTGGGTTTCCTTCTCATGCTCCTGTTTCCCATATCAATAGAAAACAATATGTAAAATTATTTTCCTGAGTCCTGACTAAGCCAAGCTCAAGATCTGTAGATGTGTCCCACAGAGACATTAAAAGATGGGTCAAAATGCCCAAGTTTCCCTACGGGGAAACTAAAGTGTACCGTGACCTTAACAGTGAACACCTGTTTGGAAGGCACTGATCATTGACTGCCTGAGCCCAGTTGTTTTAGAGACTGTCACTGCCCGGGAAAACATTTCCAGTGCTTCAAACTGGTCCCCGGGAAACCCAACGTCTCTCCCCAAACAAAATGGGAGGGAGAGGGCGACAGAGAGAGGGATGGGGGAGACAGAGAGCGGGGAGAGAGGGTGAGAAGTAAAGGGAGAAGGAGTGGGGAGGGAGGGAGAGAGAGAAAGAGAGGGGTGGGAAGGAGGCAGAGACACAGAGAAAGATGAAGTGGGAGAGAAAAAGATATGGGAGAGAGAAAAGAGATGGGAGAGATGAAGAGAGAGAAAAAGGGGAGAGAGAGGGAGAGGGACAAAGAGAGGAAAGGGGAGGATAGGGAGGGAGGAAGAATTTGAATATTATAAAAGGTCTTTTTTATTTGCAGATAAAACTGACCAAGTATGAAGCCATCCTTTCACCTGTGCTTGTTAATGACAACCATTGGAACCTACTGGTTTGTTTTTTGACCAAAAAATGAAATTTTCACCCAATACTGCACTGCAATACAACAACAGAATAATGTCTTGTTCTTTCAGTACATTCATGCGGGAAACGGTACAGTATATTATTTGATGGACCCCTCCAAAAATGCTGTGGAGATGGAGTCTTCAAGACAGGCAGCAGAGAAACTGAAGTAAGTACATAAGTTAATTGATATTACAAGGATAATTTTAAACTTTAAATAACATATGTGTACAGGGTATACCTCAATCTGAGACACCTTCATCACCACAAACGAGAGTGGAGAAACATAAACTGGAAGGGTGGGACACTACAACAACCCTTTTCAGAATGACGGATTCAGCTGTGGTGTAATAGTGGCTAAGGTATCATGTCTTATATGGGGCCTGGGAGGTATAAAGGTATAACAGGGTCCACTGCAAGAAAGAGGCCCTAAAAAAATCTGTTTAGTGCATTTATCATAGAGCAATGCTTCTTTACCTTTATGACCTCAAGAACATACTTTTTCTGTTCAAATTAACCTGGGGCCCAATGTCATATCAGACTGCCCATATTTGTATTTTATTTAACCGACTATCCGACCCTCAATAAGATGCTGACGGCTCTACTTTGGGCCTTAAGGTTAAAAACAGAGGTTAAAGATAGAACATGTCCAAAAATATTGTCTATATTAGGGTCCAGAATTTTCTGCCATCAAAATCAGAAATATGTTTATTGCCATTGTCAATTAACAGGATTCACTGTACCAGTGTATTGTAATTTTCTTTGTATGTACATTTTTATTTTTAGATGGCAAAGGAGATTATGCAGTCTTTCCCAGAGATCCCAACCATTAATTTCTCAACTACGAGAGGAAGTATGAGTAAAGACAGAAAGACAATGGCTGTTGACCTCATGCTGGGGTCAGGTCAGTAGTAGTATGCAAGGTTTGCAATTTTTTTGTACTGTCAATAAACTAATAAGAATAAATACATTATTTTTGTAGTATTTCAAACGGAATCCAATTGTGTGATGTGTGCACGAAAATATCCACCTAAACTTCCTGGTCAGCCTCCAGCAGGCTGGGTAGGAGTGATTTATTTTTTGTTGTAATTATTTAATAACATACTGCATTCATAAAATAACACATAGTAACATTTCTCATTTCATTTTATTATGACAGATTCAATGTGACGATTGTGACCGTTGGTTCCACGGGGAATGTGTTGGACTGTCAAAAGTTGACATCGATAATGCTGAAGAAACAGCATGGAAATGCCTTGTGTGCAACTGAGTCAATAACCATAGAATGCTTGGACCTACAACATCGTCTTCCTCGTTTTCTTTCAATATGTTCTTTATATATCTGCTGGACACATTGTATTTTCTGTTTTTTGTTAACCTGTTTTGAACAAATACATTTTGATATATTTCATCAAGTGCAATTTTCTTGTAATCCACTTTAAGGGATTATCAAATGAGGTATGCATGAAAGAAAAACAATTTAAATGTACTAAAAAGATAACAATAGACTTAAAATGTGAGCAATTCACAGTAAAAATGTATAGGAGTGACGCAAAGGTGAACAGTGCAATGAGTGATTGTTGATTAAATTTTAGTTAAAGTGACAGGTGTTAAGAAATGTTCTGGTCCGGATGGACCGTAGCCTCCTGCCTGAGGGAGTGGTTCAAATAGACCATGTCCAGGGTGAGAAGGGTCAGCTGTGATCCGACCTGCTCGTCCCAGAGCCCTGGAGACGTACAGGTCCTGCAGAGATGGAAGTCTGCAGCCGATCACCTTCTCAGCAGAACGCACAATGCGCTGTAGTCTCTGTTTGTCCCTGGCTGTGTCCAGCAGAGGGCGCTGTAGTCTCTGTTTGTCCCTGGCTGTGGCTCCAGCGTACCACACGGTGATGGAGGAGGTGAGGATGGACTCAATGATGGCCGTGTAGAACTGCACCATCATCTGCACTGAAGCTTGGCTTTCCTCAGCTGCCGCAGGAAGTACATCCTCTGCTGGGCCTTCTTGATGAGGGAGCTGATGGTGGGCTCCCACTTGAGGTCCTGGGTGATGGTGGTGCCGAGGAAGGCGGAAGGAGTCCACAGTGGTGATGGGGGACTCTGTCAAGGTGAGGGGGGGGGGGGCTGGGGGGCTGTGACTGTCCTGAAGTCCACGATCATCTCCACTGTCTTCTGGGCGTAGGCAGTCCACCTCCCTCCTGTAGACGGACTCATCCCCGTCTGAGACAAGCCCGATGAGGGTGGTATCGTCCGCAAACTTGATCGGTTTGATGGCGTTGTGGCTGGAGGTTCAGCAGTTTGTGTACACGGAGAAGAGCAGGGGAGAAAGTACACAGGATTATGCGAATGGCTGAGCCCAAATGATCCTAGGAGCTATGTTGTCAGGGGCTTGAAGCCCCCGGTAAGATCACGCAAGTCCAAACAGGTCCTAAGTGATGGGTCAGACCAAGAGCGGTTCAAGAAGCTCTTTATGAAGAATAACAATGTAAGGACAGTTACATTGCGCAGATTTGCGTTAGCAGGGCCCCATCAACAACTTAAAAAAGGGGTAGGTTGAAAAACAAAAAGGTGTGCGTGTTACCTGGAGACTAAAACTACAATAATAACTTGGATTTGACTTTCTAAGTCACCTGATTTAGAAGGTATTGAAAAAAGTCTTTGATTTTTTTACAAAAATATTTCTTAAAAATCTATAAAGGGGTAAGTTGAAAAACAAAAAGGTGTGCGTGTTACCTGGAGACTAAAACTACTACAATAACTTGGAATTGACTTTCTAAGTCACCTGATTTAGAAGGTATTGAAAAAAGTCCTTGATTTTTTGACAAAAAATATTCCTTAAAAATCTATAAAGGGGTAAATTGAAAAACAAAAAGGTGTGCGTGCTACCTGAAGACTAAAACTACTATAATAACTTGGATTTGACTTTCTAAGTCACCTGATTTAGAAGGTATTGAAAAAAGTCCTTGATTTTTTTGACAAAAATATTCCTTAAAAAACTATAAAGGGGTAAATTGAAAAACAAAAAGGTGTACGTGTTACCTGGAGACGACAAACTACTACAATAACTTTGAATTGACTTTCTAGGTCACCTGATTTAGAAGGTATTGAAAAAAGTCCTTGATTTTTTTACAAAAATATTCCTTAAAAATCTATAAAGGGGTAAATTGAAAAACAAAAAGGTGTGCGTGCTACCTGAAGACTAAAACTACTATAATAACTTGGATTTGACTTTCTAAGTCACCTGATTTAGAAGGTATTGAAAAAAGTCCTTGATCTTTTTTACAAAAATATTCCTTAAAAATCTATAAAGGTGTAAATTGAAAAACAAAAAGGTGTGCGTGCTACCTGAAGACTAAAACTACTATAATAACTTGGATTTGACTTTCTAAGTCACCTGATTTAGAAGGTATTGAAAAAAGTCCTTGATTTTTTGACAAAAATATTCCTTAAAAAACTATTAAGGGGTAAATTGAAAAACAAAAAGGTGTGCGTGTTACCTGGAGACGACAACTACTACAATAACTTGGAATTGACTTTGTAGGTCATCTGATTTAGAAGGTATTGAAAAAAGCCCTTGATTTTTTTACAAAAATATTCCTTAAAAATCTATAAAGGGGTAAGTTGAAAAACAAAAAGGTGTGCGTGCTACATGAAGACGACAACTACTACAATAACTTCGAATTGACTTTCTAGGTCACCTGATTTAGAAGGTATTGAAAAAAGTCCTTGATTTTTTTACAAAAATATTCCTTAAAAATCTATAAAGGGGTAAATTGAAAAACAAAAAGGTGTGCGTGTTACCTGGAGACTAAAACTACTATAATAAGTTGGATGTGACTTTCTAGGTCACCTTATTTAGAAGGTATTGAAAAAAGTCTTTGATTTTTTTACAAAAAAATATTCCTTAAAAATCTATAAAGGGGTAAATTGAAAAACAAAAACAAAAAGGTGTGCGTGCTACCTGAAGACTAAAACTACTATAATAACTTGGATTTTACTTTCTAAGTCACCTGATTTAGAAGGTATTGAAAAAAAGTCCTTGATTTTTAAGAAAAATATTCCTTAAAAATCTATAAAGGGGTGAATTGAAAAACAAAAAGGTGTGCGTGTTACCTGGAGACTAAAACTACAATAATAACTTGGAATTGACTTTCTAGGTCACCTGATTTAGAAGGTATTGAAAACAGTCCTTGATTTTTTAAGAAAAATATTCCTTAAAAATCTATAAAGGGGTGAATTGAACAACAAAAAAGGTGTGCGTGTTACCTGGAGACAACAACTACTATAATAACTTGGAAATGACTTTCTAGGTCACCTGATTTTGAAGCTATTGAAAGAAATCCTTGATTTTTGAAGAAAAATATTCCTTAAAAATCTATAAAGGGGTATATTGAAAAACAAAAATGGTGTGCGTGTTACCTGGAGACTAAAACTACTACAATAACTTGGAATTGACTTTCTAGGTCACCTGATTTAGAAGGTATTGAAAAAAGTCCTTGATTTTTTTACAAAAATATTCCTTAAAAATCTATAAAGGGGTAAGTTGAAAAACAAAAAGGTGTGCGTGTTACTTGGAGACTAAAACTACTATAATAACTTGGATTTGACTTTCTAGGTCACCTGATTTAGAAGGTATTGAAAAAAGTCCTTGATTTTTAAAGAAAAAATATTCCTTAAAAATCTATAAAGGGGTAAGTTGAAAAACAAAAAGGTGTGCGTGTTACCTGGAGACTAGAACTACTATAAGAACTTGGAATTGACTTTCTAGGTCACCTGATTTAGAAGGTATTGAAAAAAAGTCCTTGATTTTTGAAGAAAAATATTCCTTAAATATCTATTAAGGGTTAAATTGAAAAACAAAAAAAACAAAAAGGTGTGCGTGTTAACTGGAAACTAAAACTACTATAATAACTTGGGATTGACTTTCTAGGTCACCTGATTTAGAAGGTATTGAAAAAAGTCCTTGATTTTTTGACAAAAATATTCATTAAAAATCTATAAAGGGGTACATTGAAAAAAAAACAAAAAGGTGTGCGTGTTACCTGGAGACTAACACTACAATAATAACTTGGAATTGACTTTCTA
>BJKM01000609.1:0-105000 GCA_015082035.1 Chaenogobius annularis | reverse complement strand
CTATTTTAGAGAGAAGTTTCTTTGGAGAGGAGATATTAATCAAGTCTGATATTGCAGGCAGGAGTTCTACATTTGTGGGTCTGAAGATTATTTTTTCCATGATGATTTGATTATTTGATTTGTATGTATTTTTAAAAAAAAATATTTCTGCTGATGCCAAACTCCTGGACCAAGTGTGGAAATGTTGTTAATATGTTGTTGTTAAAAATATGTGTAATGTGGGTGGTACCCTTTTCAGTCCATAAGGGGGAAATTTAGTGTTTTTTAGATGGGGCAAGTGTGGAATGTGTGATTTGGTGACAGTTCCACCAGGCTGTCAGAGGAGAGGCTATGGTTATAGCATTAAATCATGTATGTTGTTTTATTGATTTGGTGAGAAATGGGTATTGTTTTATTGATTTGGTGAGAAATGGGGATGTCAGCTATATTTAGTTCTTTGGCATAATGATTGTTCTCATTTCTAGCCATGTAATATCAGATTGGGTGGGTCCATTTGTGAATGTATTGTAGTTGGTTAGCCAATGAGTAACACTGAAAATTTGGTGCCTCTAGTCCTCCTTGAGCGTTGTTCTTTTGTAGTGTACTGAGTTTAATCCTTGGTGTTTTATTTTTCCAATAGAAGTGAGTGATGATGAAGTCTAGTGATTTGAACCAGGTGGGTGTGGGGTGGGTTGGGATCATTGAGAATAAATAGTTTATAGTATAGTTTATTTTTGGTCAAATTGTCATCTTTATGTGCTGCTATCAGGCCAATTATGGAGAGGGGAAGGTTGAGCCATCGAAGTAAGTCTTCTTCTATTGTCTTTAGCAGTGGTGTGGAGTTGAGTGTTGTCAATTCGTTGACAGCCTGGAGGAAATCTTGATGCCTAGTTAAGTGATGTGATCATGGCCATATAGGTATGGGTGATTGGTGGTGCCACATCCCATTTGGTTTTTTGTGAGCGGGAGGATGGATGATTTATTCCAATCAATTGGAATCTGACATTTTTTTATAAAGACTGAATTGTTTTGATTATTTCTTGGAATAGATGTTTGAGGTCTTGTATAAATAGTAGTATATTCATCGGCATAAAGTGAGATTTTATGGGCTTGTGTTGTTTGAGTGATGGGTTCAGGCGGAATAGCTGCTGCTGGGGTTCAATTAAAATGGTGAATAGAGACGGAGAGAGTGGGCATCCTTTAATTTCTAACATTTATTAAGTGAGATGGGACTGGTAATTAGATGTGTGTGTGGTCTTTGTTGGGTTTAGGGGATGAGTGATATTAGGGCTGTGTTCATGTGCGATGGGAATGCAGCGTTTTGTTTTATTTCTGTGATTGTTCCAGTGAATAGTGGGAATAAGGTTGACCAAAGATGTTTCTAGAACTCAGCAGGGAAGCCATCCGGTCCTGGGGCTTTATTATTTTGCATTTGATTCAGTGCGGAGTGTAGTTCTTTTCAGTGATTGGTGTTTCGAGAGTGTTGACTTGTATTTTTAATAAGCACTCGGTGTAACACTTCATCCAAAAATTCCAGAATGAATCACTGCGTCAGAGACTGTTAATAAAGTTGTTGCATAAAAATAAAAATGTATACATTCTTTCCCAGAATACCACCATTATCTCTTAACATGGCAGACCCCCAAACATCAAGTATCCACACATGTGACCACTGCAGACTGTGTGTTTTCAGGGAACCTCCGGGCCGGAGACCTTGGTCTGGGAGCGGTCCCGGGCAGAGAACAGGAGTTCAGACTGGGGCTGGAGCAGGCTGTGGAGTACGCACAGGTTCTGCAGTGCAAAAGGTGATTCTGCGCACTTCTTTAGTACCACGCGTGTTCAAACACCGGTGTGGTTTGTGCCCTCAGGATCCACTTGATGGCAGGACGTGTTCCTCTGGGGTCAAACAGAGCAGATGTGGCCCAGGAGATGGAGAGCATCTTCATCCAGAATCTGGAATACGCCGCTGATCTGCTCTCAAAGGTGGGAACAAACACGGGCTCGTTTAGTGTCTCATTTGAATGTAGTAAATAAATGTGACCAGTAACTGTTCAAACTGAGATGGGGGCACACTCTGCTAAATCGGCCCCTCAAAGTCACTGCAGGACGGCCCTCATCGGTCGATCACAGCACAGTGGAGAGAGATCCTGTGGCCATGACATTGTGTTCCTGGGCAAGGCACTGCGAAGACTGTGTGTTAAAGAAGATGCACAACCAGAAAAAAGAACCAAACTACTGCTGCTCATTCCCTCTGAAGTCTGTTCCATCAGCCCGGGGCCCCCGAGGCCGGGGCCCCCGAGGCCGGGGCCCCCGAGGCCGGGGCCCCCGAGGCCGGGGCCCCCGAGGCCGGGGCCCCCGAGGCCGGGGCCCCCGAGGCCGGGGCCCCCGAGGCCGGACACGAGGCCGGACACGAGGCCGGAACTGACTCTAGAGTAGGGGTCACCCAACGCAGCGCCCGCGGGCAGCTGGGTGCCCTTTGGGCCTCTCTGTCACCCGTGTTGGACCTGTTCTAAATTTAGAAAAGCTCCTCCAAAGCTTTTTTGTTTCACCACAAAGGCTGCTAGGCCTGTTCATATGAGAGCTGCACATGTAGAGACGGCAACAGAGAACCAGCTCCATGTCACTTTGGATTTTCTCCAAATACACAAAGTAATCGCGTAGTTACGAGCCCCTAGAGATGACAGATCCCAAAGTGATGCATCCTTCATGTGCGCGGACAGAGCTGGATCTACGGCGCCACCTGCAGGAAAGAGACATGTTCAGATCAGCAATGTTTTTAATTTAAAGACACGCAAACAGGAACCAGGCCTCACACGGGACTGAACCAGGTCTAACCCAGACCAGGCCTCAACGGGAGACTGAACCAGGTCTAACCAGACCAGGCCTCACACGGGAGAACTGAACCAGGTCTAACCCAGACCAGGCCTCACAACGGGAAGACTGAACCAGGTCTAAACCACAGGAGGAGAAACTGTTGTAAAGGTTAAATACTCAATATTCAAATATTTGCTTGTATTTTGACAAAAACATGAATTCACTCATTGAATGAGTTGGTGCTAGATTTAATTAAAGCTCTCTTATTTCCTGATATTCTTGACTGTGTATTCTGTCGTTTTGTTCTTGCCACTCACTGGTTTAAAATATGAATTAAGATTGGGTTGTCAAATTCAAAAATTCTAAATAAATACACTTAAATGCCCCACACATACGCATTTATCAAATAGATACTCACAGTGTAATAGTTATGTCATTTGGTAACAAATGTATTTTATAGGCCCATTTAGACTAATTGAACAGGCCCTCGACCAAGTCCGTGCTCATAAAGTAGCCCTCGGCCCGAAAAAGGTTGGTGACCTGGTTTAGAGTGGGACTTTAGACCAGTGGCAGCTGGTCCATTATGGGCGATGGGGCGACGCCCCTCCTGGCATTCAGCCAATTATGTCAAATGGTATTCAACAATTGTTTTTGTCTAAAAGCAATATAATTTGTTCAGATTATGTTATATTATTATTAGTTTAAATATGTATAAAAGAATAAAAAGATATAACGAGGATCTGCTGCGTGACTTTTCGGCGTACGTCGTGGGGCTGTTTGAGAATCACCCCTGAGCCTGGCAGAAAAGCAATGGGAATCTTTAGCCAATCAAATCCCGAGAAAAATGACTACATCACAATGGGAGAAGCCATAGTAAAACTGTCTGAAGCGTGTCGTTTACGCCACGGAGCTACGCTGTTTACACTGGAGACACAGTGCAGCAGGTGACCGCCGTGAACGGGGCGGGGTTAAGGCTGACGCTTCTCTGTCAACTCCTACGCGGAAGTGCCACGCCTTGTTTTTTGCGCGTTTTACTTTTTAAAACTGCATCTACAGACGTCTGTGTTCAAAGGTACGTTCAGAAGAGTCAGAATGAGCTCCTGGACTGTGGCTGGCTGTGAATAAAAGCTATGTTCGTGATGACGTGAAAGCGGCTGATTTCTTATCAGTCCAAGCTGATCGGACATCTCCGTCACCTTGACTGAAAACACACCAAACTGGAGTGTTTTTTTGAGTTTTATTACCTGGATCATGCCAACGCTGAAAGCATGGCTGGACTTCTACTCATAAATCGATGCTTTGGTTTTTAGAAAACCCATGAAAGAATGCTATAAACTTTAAGAACAACTTTCTGGGATGATGAAATGTAAAATGTTACACATGTAGTTCAGGTTAACTAATGCCACTTAGAAGCTGATCTTTTAGTTTTGTTTTCTGCACTGTTTTATGAAACACGGCACCAAAGCAATTGTTTGTGTTTTTTTTAATTTTCTCTTGGTGCAAAGTAGCAATCACTACATTATCAGGTAAAGTGTCACTGAGACTTTTGTTTTGCTCTTTACAATCTGGTATTTTAGTGTAAAATGTTTATTTTATGTCAAATGTATTTTTCTCACAATGGTATCTGCCTCCAAGTCATAGTATTACCATTACCAAAAGTGCAAATAAAGTTTGTTCGCTTTCATTCATTCATTCAGTCGTAAATGTGTTATTAGAATGTGTAGATGTACAGTCAATGTGAAAAATATTCACTTTTGGACGTTAAAAATAACAAAACACGGTAATGTCAAATAAGCCCCCCCCCCTTCACCAGCCGCCACTGCTTTAGACGGGGACTGAATGTGCCCATTGGCTCTGCTGGTTTCTCTTGCAGAAGGGCATCACTGGTCTGATTGAGCCAATCAACACGCGGATCACTGACCCCGCCTACTTCCTGGAACTCTCCTCATCACGGTCAGACTCTCAGCTCTTTCAGGATTTTGTACAGAAACGATAAACTTAACTTGAATCTTTTTTTGATATTCTGTGTTTAAAGCCCCACTGTGTAACATTTCAGCTAATAAATGGACACAACAAAAATAAAGTAGCTGCATTCATTCCAGATGTTTTTATTGCTCAGTCTCACTATGAGGGGCTTCACCTCTCCACAGACCTGACTGCTATTGTCTCGTTCAGTCATTCACAACCTCAGGCCCAAAAATTCTCTGAAGAAATTGGTAACTGTGTCTCAGACCAGATGCCCCTGACCTGTGGGGTTCCCAAGGGTCAATCCTGGGACCCCTTTTGTTCAACCTCTACATGCTTGCCCTAGGTGAGTCAGTTGATAGCGCAGGCGAGAGATCGTGTCCTACAATTACGCCAGACGACATTCTGCAAGATCTATGTGTCACTGACGGCAGGTAGAATATGGACCAGTGGATTCCACGACTGGTCACTGCATCCAACAGATTCAGTGGTTGGATGCACAACAACTTTCTTCCAGCTGAACTAACAGACAAAGACTGAAATCATCGTCTTTGGCCACAGAAACAAGAGAAAGTGTTAACAGTCACCTCCAGAGTCTCGCTCTAAAACCTACAAATCAAGTTAAGAAATCTGGCGGGTAATAATGGACTCAGATTTTGAACTTTAACAGCCACGTCAGATCAATCACATCAGCAGCCTTTTTAACAATCTATAAAACATTGCCAAAATCAAATAGTATAAGTGTCCTAAACCAGAAACCTGGAGAGACATATCCATGCGTTTGTCTTAGTTAGATTTTAGGCTACGTTGTAACGGCTGCTCACTGGGCCTCATCCAAACGAGCTGTGTAAAACAGCTGCAGTACATCCAGAACGCTGCTGCTCGGGTTCCTGACTAGAACCAGGAATAGTCAAGCTCCACTTAGTCCCTGTGCTCAGGTCTCTGCACTGGCCGCCTGTGGCTCAGAGAATGGACTTCAAAGCGAGCATCTGCTTGTATACAATCGCTCCATGGCCTAGCACCAAAGTACATCTCGACATGTTTAGTGCCATACTGAACCGATCTCGGACTCTGGGAGGCCTCAGGGACGCGGGCTCCTGCTGGTGCCAGAGTCAGGACTAAACATGGGGAATGTGCGTTTCAGTTTTATGGCAGCTAAAATCTGGAACAGTCTTCCTGAGGATGTTGAGACAGGTTCTACTCTGGCAATGTTCAAATCTAAACTAAAAACTGTTTTGTTTGGCTGTGCATATGACTGAAATGCTTTTCTTTGCACTCTTCTCTTTTATGTCTTGAACTATTTGACGGATAACCTGACAATGGCACCTCCTTGAATTAAGGTTTAGTGATTTCTGCCATGTCTTTGTGATTTTAATGAATTTTTTCCTGTTGTGTGAAGCACTTTGATTTGCCTTGTGTACGAATTGTGCTCTAAACTTGCCTTACCTTGCCTACTACCATGGACAAGGCCAAAGAGCTGTCAAAAGACACAAGAAACGCAACTGTAGACCTCCACCAGGCTGGAAAGAGCTACGGGCAATTGGCGAGCAGCTTGATGAAAAAAGATCAACTGTTGGAGAAAATGGATGTCACTCTCCCTTGAACTGGGGCTCCATGCAAGATCTCACCCCGTGGGGTCTGAATGATGGTCAATGACCTGAAGAGAGCATCATCTTCTTCCTTTGGAGTTTTATGGAGGTTGGCAAACTTAAAAAAATGCATTACTGCCACCTGCTGTCGCGAATATGCTAGTTCTAGATGCTCATACTAACAATAAGTGAAAAGGCAAAACAAAACCATATGTGGTTGTTTGTATCCTCTGATCTGTTGTTGTCGCAAAAGCTCTCCTTAAGCGCGTTGTCTAGATCTTCCCCAGTAATATCGTCCACCTTTTTAGGAATCTTTTGGCAGCATCAAGGACCATGTCAATTCTGTCCGACTTCTTATTCAGGCCACCGGAGCAATTTGGATTCATAGTAATAAATGCCAAGAAACACTTTTTCTCCAGCTTGATAAAGTCCTACTTTTAGTCTTTCCCCATTCACCGTTTCCTCACACGTCGTGTTGACCGTCTTCACACCTTCAGAATACGAGATTTTCTTTTCTGAGATCATCAATCTGAACTTCCAGTTTTCTTCTTGGAATAAACGGATGACCAAACTCTGTGATTCCCCTTGCAACGGCAGCACGTTGGCTCTACCTCACGGCGTTTTCTACACTCTTCAAATTCACATTCATACGTTCCATAATTTTCACATCTTTTTTTTTTCTCTACAAATTGACGCGACATGGCCATATTCTTGGCAAGCAAAACATCTTAAAGGAGGTTGTTCAAAAGGTCTTATTCGATAGCAGATATAATCCAAAAGAATCTTTTCTTGGAGTTCACCTCTACATGCTTCACTTGAAATCAATTTATTTTTTGCTTCTTTTCTTTTTAGTTTCCGGTCTTTTTTAATTTCACTCTCGTCACTATCGGTCTCCATTTCCACCTCCTTCCCTTCTGTCCCCTGAAGAAAGCTGGGACCACAATTTCAAAGGTTGCTATCGGTAATACACTACGCCGTCATGGTTTAAAATCATGCATCGCACAGAAGGTTCCCCTGCTTAAGTCAGCACATGTCCAGGCCCATCTGAAGTTTGCCAAAGACCATCTGGATGATCCAGAGGAGTCATGGGAGAAAGTCATGTGGTCAGATGAGGCCACTCGCCGTGTTTGGAGGAAGAAGAAGGACGAGGACCATCCCAAGAACACCATCCCTACTGTGAAGCATGGGGCTGGAAACATCATGCTTTGGGGGGGCTTTTCTGCTCAGGGGACAGGACGACTGCACTGTATTAAAGAGAGAATGGAAGGGGCCATGTATTGTGAGATTTTGGGCAACAACCTCCTTCCCTCAGTCACAGCATTGAAGACGGGTCGTGGCTGGGTTCCAACATGACAATGACCTGAAGTACACAGCCAGGAGAACCCAAGGCCAGTGGCTCCCGTTAAGAAGCATCGATGAAGGCTCTCCGAAGAAAGGCACGCGAGCTCAGTCTCCAGACCTAAATCCAATAGATATTCTTTGGCGGGAGCTGAACCTCTGTGTTGCTCAGCCAGCAACAGCCCCGAAACCTGACAGATCTAGAGAAGATCTGTGTGGAGGAGTAGGCCAAAATCCTGCTGCAGTGTGTGCAAATCTGGTCAAGAAGTACAGGAAACGTTTGACCTCTGTAATTGTAAACAAAGGCTTCTGAACAAAATATTAAATCAACTTTCTCAGGTGTTCAAATATTTGCAGCAATTTTTGTAATGATAATATTACAAATTATTGAAAAATCATGTGATTTTGGGATTTTGTGGAAAATACACAAACAGTGAAAATTTCAGACCCTCCATAATTTTTAAGTGGGAGAACTTGCAAAATCGCAGGGTGTTCAAATACTTACTTCCCTCACCGTAAATACCACATGCACAGAGAAGTGCCACACTAAACAACATGTCTTTCATTCCAAGGTTATAGTCGAATGTGATGTTCAGGACAAACTATACTTGACGTGAACAAGGCGTCGCACGAGCCGGGAGATGTACGATGTGACCCTTCACCTCTCGCCACGCACTGCAAACAGCACCACATTAGAATACTTTGGATTCAAACATTGATTTGGAGAGGGCGAAGCAGCTTAGCTGAGCTTTTCAATATGAAGGGCGGAATTGTAGATTTTGGGACGATTGTTGCAAGGCTGTGCTGCTCGGGTGAGTGGCATCGGTGGCCACGTTTGTATCCGCAGGTATGTGACTGAAATGCTGCGCAGTGGGGCTTTAGCAATAAATGAAGTTATGAAGTAGAGAATATACTGATCATAATAGAATGTTGCAGCGGTGGCCATCTTGGAGAGGCTGGGGAAGCCAAACCTCAAGCTGCAGATGGTGAGGGAGTGTGTGTGTGTGTGTGTGTGTGTGTGCTTGTCGTGTGTGTGTGTTTGTCGTGTGTGTTTGTACTCTGTTTTAGAAAAACGAAACGTTTCGACTCTCATCCAAGAGTCATTCTCAATCAGAGAAACAAGTCTGAGAACTCTTGTTTATATCCTACTCTGTGAAAGCCCTGCCCACAGGGCGGGACCTCCTGCTAATGGCCCATTGAAACTTAATGGGGTGGGCTATCTACATGCTATTGTTCCCTGACCTTTGGCTCCCTCTCCTTGAGTGCCTGTTTAGCATCAGAATGCCTCGGCCAGGAGGTCCCGCCCTGTGGGCGGGGCTCTCACAGAGTAGGATATAAACAAGAGTTCTCAGACTTGTTTCTCTGATTGAGAATGACTCTTGGATGAGAGTTGAAACGTTTTGTTTTTTCTAAAACAGAGTCCAGATGAAACAACTGAATCTTTTTCTACTTGTGTGTGTCCCTCCTGTGTGTGTGTTGACTTGTGTGGGTGTTCCTTGTGTGTTGACTTGTGTGTGTGTTTCTTGTGTGTTGACTTGTGTGTGTTTTTCTTGTGTGTTGACTTGTGTGTGTTTTTCTTGTGTGTTGACTTGTGTTTGTGTGTTCGTGTGTGTTGACGTGTCTGTGTGTGTTCCAGGATGTGTTCCACTGGCAGATCATGGATGGGAACCTGACTCAGAACATCATCAGATACTTCCCTCACATTGGTGAGAACAAAGGTCCACTTTGAGAGGAGCGGATACCTGTTGCCACAGTAGTGCTTTAAAGCTTCACTGTGTCACCTTTCTGGTGTCGGCTCCTTCAGCCTGGACACGTTTATGCTTTGGCTGGAATGTTCCAAAGGATTTTGGAACTTCTCTATCACGTTTTTTTTTTAAAATGTCAGATTCTTGAATGTGATGTCGTGCCCCAGACGGGCCAAGAGCCAGATTTGTGTTAGCGATACAAACATGAAGCGTGCGTGTGCCGGCGCGCGTGTGCGTCCAAAAAATCAACTCTCCTTGCTTCCCGGTTTGGTCCGATGTTAGACCAGAGATTAGCTTGTATCGGCGATCGGCCCGCGGCCCAAATATAACAAATATTTGGGCCATTTAAGTCGGTCCGTTTAGTACAGGCCACGTGGAGCCAAATTCAGCATTGCCCACCTCTGTTTATAAAGGCACAGCATCAGATGAAACTGTTTAATCTAGATCAGGGGCCAAAAAACCGATGTTGTGTGAACAGTGATGCATCGTGATTCGGGGATATTTCTCATCAAATCGCATCGTTGGTTGACTGATTTAAAATAACAAATGAAAAATTACAAACTGTCTAAATTGGCCTTGATTTGAGTCTTTTCTGTCTGATGGACCTTTGTCGTTGCTATATTGATTAATGCGTTGGCCAGTATTTTCGATATCGATACTTTTGCAATATATTGTGCAGAAAATGACTTAAAAGTGCAATTAAACATTACTGGAGTAAATGTGAGTACGTCCCCCCTCTGCTGAAGGCCATGTCCAGGTCGCACAGGTGCCGGAGCGGAACGAGCCCGACACTCCAGGAGAGCTCAACTACAGCTACCTGTGGGACGTCCTGGAGCGGCAGCACTACCAGGGCTTTGTGGGCTGCGAGTACCGGCCTCTGGGTGAGTGAGAGGGCCCGCACGGAGCTCTGTGTGTGAGTGTGCGCCTGTGTGTGCGCGAATGCCGGCTGACCTGGTGTGTCCTACAGGGGGCACTGCAGCTGGACTGGGCTGGCTGAAGGAGTACTGGACCCGAAGAGAAGCTCAAGACGACTGACCTCGGCACTGGAGCTTGTGGCACTGTTCACCTGTTGCCCTACACTCGCCTGCCTTAACCCCCCCCCCCGCCCCCAGCCTGCCTCACCCCCCCCGCCCCCAGCCTGCCTCACCCTTTTGTCAATGTTCAATAAAGATGACTTGTACTGTTGCTGTTCATCTTATTCCTGGACCATCTGACCTGGGCCGGACCATCTGACCTGACCCTCCTCCTCCTCCTCGTATTAGTGCACACACGCTGCGACCTAAGGACATACGTTCAACAGGTGCACTAAAAAAGCGTGTGTGCCTTTTAAAACAGACCAGAAAAGTTCCAGAATCTCTTCAACACGTCATGGAACATGTTTTATGACCAGATTAGGAAAAATGACACTTGGGCAAGAATCCTCCAGTTTATTTATTTGAGTTCGGTGTCTGAACACAGTGAAGTCTAACATGACGGGCTTCCTCTGTTCAGGAAACCATGACGACGCTGGTCCCACACAGGCCCGTGCTCAGGCCAGAGAAGTGGTTGTATGTGCAGAGTAACCACACAGTATAAATGTAAAAAGTTGCATTATATAAAAAGTACATAACTGAGTGGTGAATATTTACAGGACTAGTTTCTTTACAGTTTACAACTTGATTTCACTTACAAATCATTTGAACTTTGGCAACCTCCCTGACGAGATGAGAAACGCACAAAACAAACTTGCTTTAGTAACCACAACCATTTTGTAGGACGTTATCTAATTGAAGTTTTTTTATAATGACCATTTGACTCGATCCCTCTTGAATGCTTCAAAGATAATAGAATGAATTACAGAACATATGCTAAACTGACTTTTAGCTTCATTCTCAATGTCCTCTCCCTCCGAGCCTCAAAAACATTCGTTCTGAATCTCCGACATCTTTGATGTGGCTCTGAGAATCTTCTGCTGGTTTTAACTCCAGAAATCATCTCCAGACTCGTTCTGAACAACATTGCGTCAAATCACTGTTATTACAACTATGGTCTTAAAATTAAGCTAGTGTAATTCCTTCTGCTGCCAGTAGCTGTAGCACTAACACAAATACTGTGACTGACAGAAAGTCATGTAGTTTTCGGTGGTTCTAAAACAGATGCCAAAGATGAGATACAAGAGCATGTTCAAGGACAATAAGAATACAAATATTGCAAAATATGTGACGAGTTCATAAGCAAAATATTTTTTTAAAAATTGCTTACAATTTACTCTCTTTATAGCAGTGCTTTCAACAGTCAAGTACTATAAAAATAACATTCCATCCCATCTTGAGCAAAATCCCCTTAACTATATTGTTAGTAATGTGTAGAAAATGGTATAAAAAGAAAAAAAATGTGACAAACTTGAACATTTTTGCAAATGAACACTGAACTGCATGGGTCATGTGACTATTTCCAGCTCCTTTATAATGCTAAACAAAATAACATTTGCTCTTAAACAAGTCTGAAGATTTGGTGTTTTTGAGTTATGATTGGAGGCCACAGGTCTTCACAAAAGGCCGCTCCACAGGTTGTAGCAGGCCGTGTTGATGATGGACTCCAGGTGGTGGTACATGTGCACGAGCTGAGGGGGGGGGCTACCTCCAAAGGGGGGCTGAGCAGGCAAAGGCTCCCGGAACACCACCTTTAGACTCTGCAGGGCACAAAAAGCATTTCCATTAACACGTTCATGCCACTTTCTTTCTGAACCTACACTGACCCTGCAGAACGTTCTCAACCATCATCAGTGATTTCACGACTTGCACGTAAGTGACGTTTGCAGGTGGCAAAGAGTGCACGCCCGCGGCAGCGTCGCGGTCATGGCAGCGTCGCATCGCGGCAGCGTCGCGGTCATGGCAGCGCCGCGCCTGCGGCAGCCGCAAAGCTGCCATGACCGCGCCCGCGACGCTGCTGTGGCCGTGGCTGGAAGAGCTTGTGGAAACATGCTGTGCTCGGCCCAAATCAGTGTTAAGATACTGGCCTATCAATGCAATATAAGGAAATGTACCAAATATGATCCTAGGCAGTATGGGAAGGCCCAACACTAGTGAAAAGAGGAGATCATCACCGTTTTACCACCCTGAAGGTTCAGAAAGACCAACACAAAACAGTCTGTGAACTTCTGGTTGAGGACAGCCTGGAACAGGAAGAACAGTTATCTGTCAGTGGTTATTTGATTCAGGACCACAATTAACTCATTTCTTCATGCATGTTTGCCTCTGGAGCACAATGTAGTGAAGCAAAAAGTCTCATTTGTTTTGTTGTACAGATGAAGTAAGATGCATCTCACCAGATACTGCACACCGCTGTCGTCGAAGTGTCTGCAGCTCTGAGGGAAGCGGTTGAGCAGGACTTTGATCAGACTTTGGTACCAGGTCGGGCTCATGGTCAGGAAGCATTCCTGTCACACAGCACCAAAAACACGTCACCTCTTTCAAATCTACAGAGAAGAGCGCCTCCTGGTGCACAAGTGCTCACTGACTGTACTTTGGCCTGATCTGAACAGAGACATCTGCGAAGAATCCACTTGAAAGAATTTGCTGTTGGCAAAGCTAAACGCAGCCACCCTTAACACTAACCACGGGCCGGGTGAGCGAGTGCAGAGACATTCAGACCAAACTCATGACACGCTCCATCTCAAGCATTAGGCCTCATTTACGCTCCAACAACATACTGAATTATATGGAGATCAGTCTGTTTCATGTTTAAATAAATAAAAAAGCTTTGTCATGACTTATTTAAGCCTGAATTAGCATTTGTGTAAATTAAATAGCAGTACTTCTAAAGTGACATCTACTGGCATGTTTTAGTACTACAACACCCACAGGTTGCATATAACACAACTTCACATTTTACTTGTGTGTTTCATTGATGCATTTGTGTTTCTAGAATAATATGAATATAATAAAAATTCATATGAAATAAAACAACTTCGAACTGTGCCGAAACGCCTGTTTGAACACGTGTTGAGCACAGCAGAGAACACGGGGCTTTGTTTGTTTCAAACGCGTACGTACAGTACATACAGTACAACCGGAGTGTGAGTGAGAGCAGTGTCTCACCAGCTGAGGGTCTATGTCCCCCACAGAGCAGCTCTGCACAGCCCCCAGCAGTTCCTCTAACTCGCTGAAGGACAGTTTGGTCAGCTTAAGTTTGTCCAGAGTCACATGCTCTCCATGGAACAGTCTCCTCCAGAGGTTGTCCCTGCGGCAGTGCTCCATGGCCAGTTCCACAGTGCTCTGTATCATCTGCCTCTGGGCCGTGGCCACTTCGTTCTGCAGAAGAGGAAATAAAGGGGACAGAGGAGAGAGCTCCGAGCCTCCTCCTGCCAGAGGGAAGAACTCATTCCCGTCAGAGTCTGCCTCACAGGGCTGCTGCTCCCACCCGTCCTGAGGCGTCTCGGCTCTGTCTGCGTGTCGAGCCTGCTCTGACTCCTTGTGGATCTGAGGCAGCTTCTTAAAACGCCGCATGTCTGCAGTGAGGCGAGGAAACAGCTCTCTTTGACTGGTCATCAGCACATAGAACCGCAACCTGCACAAGCAAACCAGAGTATTTACAGCACGGAAGTCAACTTTGAGAGGTTACAAGGCAAAGTTCTAATATACAGACAGAGTGCGTGCGGGGCTGACCTGAGCAGGTGTCTGTGCGTGCGGGGCTGACCTGAGCAGGTGTCTGTGCGTGCGGGGCTGACCTGAGCAGGTGTCTGTGCGTGCGGGGCTGACCTGAGCAGGTGCCTGTGCGTGCGGGGCTGACCTAGCAGGTGTCTGTGCGTGCGGGGCTGACTGTAGCAGGTGTCTGTGCTGCGGGGCTGACCTGCGGCAGGTTTGCTGTGCGTGTCGAGGCTGCGAGCATGTGACGTCTGCACCGGAGTGTCGTGCGCTGCTGACTGGCGGTGCGTGGGCCGACCTGAGCAAGGTGTTCGTCGTGCGGGGTCCGACACAGGTCTGCTGCGGGGCTGACCTGAGCAGGTGTCTTCTGCGTGACGAGAGTGTCGGCGGCGTGACTGCCTGAGCAGGGTGCCTGTGGCGTGGGTGCCTGAGGTTTCTGTGGGCTACCTGAGCAGGTGTCTGTGCGTGGCGGGGCTGACCTGAGGCAGGTGTCCTTGCGTGCGGGGCTGACCTGAGCAGGTGTCTGTGCGTGCGGGGCTGACTGAGCAGGTGTCTGTGCGTGCGGGGCTGACCTGAGCAGTGGTCTGTGGCGTGCGGGCTGACCTGAGCAGGTGTCTGTACGTGCTGGGCTGACCTGAGGCAAGGTGTCTGTGCGTGCTGGGCTGACCTGAGCGGTGTCCTGTGCGTGCGTGGGCTGACCTGAGCAGGTGTCTGTGCGTGCGGGGCTGACCTGAGCAGGTGTCTTGTGCGTGCGGGACTGACCTGAGCAGGTCGTCTGTTGCCGTGCGGGCTGTACCTGAGCAGGTGTCTGTGCGTGCGGGCACTGACCTGAGCAGGTGTCTAGTGCGTGCGGGGCTGGACCTTTGAGCAGGTGTCTGTGCGTGGGAGGCTGACCTGAGCAGGTGTCCTGTGCGTGCGGGGTGAACGCTGACAGCCGGTGTCTGTGCGTGCGGGCTGAACTGAGCAAGGTGTCTGTGCGTGCGGGGCTGACCTGAGCAGGTGTCTGTGGTGCGGGGCTGACCTGAGCAGGTGTCTGTGCGTGCGGCGAGCTGACCTGAGCAGGTGTCTGATGCGTGCGGGGCTGACGCTGAAGCAGGTTGTTGTGCGGCGGGGGACGAGCATTCCTGATGGGCAGCATGGCAGGTTGTCTGTACGTGCTGAAGGCTGCACCTGAGCAGGTTGTCTGGCGTGCTAGGGCTGACCTGAGCAGGTGTCTGTCGTGCGGGCGACCTGAGCAGGTGTCTGTGCGTGCGGGGCTGGACCTGAGCAGGTTGTCCTGCGTGCGGTGCTGACCTGAGCAGGTTCTGTGCGTGCGGGCTGAACCTGAGCAGGTGTCTGTCGTGCGTGGGCTGACCTGACGCAGGTGTCTGTGCGTGCGGGTACTGAGCGTGTCTGTGGGTCGAGGCTGCTGAGCAGGTGTCTGTGGTGCGAGCACTGCCAGGTGCTGTGCGGCTGGGACCTGAGCAGGTGTCTGTGCGTGCGGGGCTGACCTGAGCAGGTGCTGTGCGTGCGGGACTGACCTGAAGCAGGTGTCCTGTGCGTGCGGGTCTGACTGAGCAGGTGTCTGTGCGTGCGGGGCTGACCTGAGCCAGGTGTCTGTGCGTGCGGGGCTTGACGCTGAGCAGGTGTCTGTGCGTGCTGGGGCTGACTTGAGCAGGTGTCCTGTGCGTGGCGGGGACTGACCTGAAGCAGGTGTCTGTGCGGCGGGGCTGGACCTGAGCAGGTGTCTGTGCGTCGAGGGCTGCCTGAGCAGGTGTCTGGTCTGCTGGGCCTGACTCTGAGCAGGTGTCTGTGCGTGCTGGGCTGACTAGCCAGGTGTTGTGCGTTGCGGGGACTGACCTGAGCAGGTGTCTGTGCGTGCGGGGCTGACCTGAGCAGGGTGTCTGTGCGTGCGGGAACTGACCTGAGCCAGGTGTCTGTTGCGTGCGGGGCTGACCTGAGCAGGTGTCTGTGCGTGCGGGACTGACCTGAGCAGGTGTCTGTGCGTGCGGGACTGACCTGAGCTAGGTGTCTGTGGGTGCGGGGGCTGACCTGAAGCAGGTGTCTGTGCGTGCGGGGCTGACCTGAGCAAGGTGTCTGTGGCCGTGCGGGGCTGACCTGAGCAGTGTCTGTGCGTGCGGGGCTGACCTGAGCAGGGTTGGGTCTGTGCGTGCGGGGACTGCCTGAGCAGGTGGTCTGTGCGTGCGGCGCTGACCTGAGCAGGTGTCTGTGCGTGCGGGGCTGACCTGAGCAGGTGTCTGTGCGTGCGGGGGCTGACCTGAGTAGGTTGTCTGTACGTGCTGGGCATGACCTGAGCAGGTGTCTGGTGCGTGCTGGGACTGACCTGAGCAGGTGTCTGTGCGTGCGGGGCTGACCTGAGCAGGTGTCTGTGCGTGCGGGACTGACCTGAGCAGGTGTGTGCGTGCGGGTACTGGAACCTGAGCAGGTGTCTGTGCGTGCGGGGCTGACCTGAGCAGGTGTCTGTGCGTGCGGTGGCTGACCTGAGCAGGTGTCTGTGCGTGCGGGGCTGACCTGAGGCAGGTGTCTGTGCGTGCGAGGCGACCTGAGCAAGGTAGTCTGTGCGTGCGAGGCTGACCTGGCAGGTGTCTGTGCGTGCTGGGCTGACCTGAGCAGGGTGTCTGTGCGTGCCCGTTGGGCTGACTGAGCAGGTGTCTGTGCGTGCGGGACTGACCTGAGCAGGTGTCTGTGCGTGCGGGGCTGACCTGAGCAAAGGTGTCTGCTGCGTGCGGGACTGACCTGAGCAGGTGTCTGTGCGTGCGGGGCTGACCTGAGCAGGTGTCCTGTGCGTGCGAGGCTGACCTGAGCAGGTGTCTGTGCGTGCGAGGCTGACCTGAGCAGGTGTCTGTGCGTGCAGGGCTGACTGAGCAGGTGTCTGTCGTGCTGGGCTGACCTGAGCAGGTCCTGGTGCGTGCGGGGACTGACCTGAGCAGGTGCTGTGCGTGCGGGGCTGACCTGAGCAGGTGCTGTAGGCGTGCGGGCTGACCTGAGCAGGTGTCTGGCGGCAGGGCTGACCTGAGCAGGTGTCTGTCGTGCGGCGGCTGACCTGAGCAGGTGTCTGTGCGTGCTGGGGCTGACCTGAGCAGGTGTCTGTGCGTGCGGGCTGACCTGAGCAGGTGCCTGTGCGTGCGGGACTGACTGAGCAGGTGTCTGTGCGTGCGGGACTGACCTGAGCAGGTGTCTGTGCGTGCGGGGCTGACCTGAGCAGGTGTCTGTGCGTGCGGGCTGACCTGACAGTGTCCGTGCGTGCGGGACTGACCTGAGCAGGTGTGCTGTGCGTGCGGGACTGACCTGAGCAGGTGTCTGTGCGTGCGGGGCTGACTGAGCAGGTGTCTGTGCGTGCGGCTGACCTGAGCAGGTGTCTGTGCGTGCGGGCTGACCTGAGCAGGTGTCTGTGCGTGCGGGCTGACCTGAGCAGGTGTCTGTGCGTGCGGGCTGACCTGAGCAGGTGTCTGTGCGTGCGGGACTGACCTGAGCAGGTGTCTGTGCGTGCGGGCTGACCTGAGCAGGTGTCTGTGCGTGCGGAGCTGACCTGAGCAGGTGTCTGTGCGTGCGGGAGCTGACCTGAGCAGGTGTCTGTGGCGTGCGGGACTGACCTGAGCAGGTGTCTGTGCGTGCGGGACTGACCTGAGCAGGTTGTCTGTGCGTGCGGGACTGACCTGAGCAGGTGTCTGTGCGTGCGGGACTGACCTGAGCAGGCTGTCTGTTGCGTGCGGGACTGACCTGAGCAGGTGTCTGTGCGTGTCGGGACTTGACCTGAGCAGGTGTCTGTGCGTGCGGGGACTGACCTGAGCAGGTGTCTGGTGCGGGGCTGACTGAGGTGTCGGACTGACCTGAGCAGGTGTTTCCTGTGCGTGGGACTGACCTGAGCAGGTGTCTGTGCGTGCGGGACTGACCTGAGCAGGTGTCTGTGCGTGCGGGACTGACCTGAGCAGGTGTCTGTGCGTGCGGGACTGACCTGAGCAGGTGTCTCTCTGTGTCAGACTGCTCTTCAAACGGTACAGCGTTGTGGCACACCACCAGGGACACGTCGAAATCGTCATGATGGTGCAGCCCTTCCAAGTCTTTATACGAGCCTGAGCTGGGGATGAGACGAGAGGGTCAGAACCCTGTGGGCTCAGGCAGAACCCTGTGGGCTCAGGCAGAACCCTGTGGGCTCAGGCAGAACCCTGTGGGCTCAGGCAGAACCCTGTGGGCTCAGGAGCCTACCTGGTCCACAGAGACACCAGGGCGTACTCGTGTAGCTCGGGCGGGACTTTCTTGCTGTCCGACGGAGTGGCTGCTCTGGACATGCGCAGGGGCTTCATGCCATAGGTGCCTGCGTGGTCAGTGATGTAGTTGTAGAGCTGGTGGGCAGTGATAATCCTGGTTGCGATGGAGAAGCTTCCTAAGAACATAAACATGGCAAGGCTCTTATTCCAACACGAGAGCTGTGCAATCATCTCAATGTAAACGAGCTGGAGATTCAGTCATTTCTGTCTTTTGAAAGTGGAGGGCCACAGCCAATCGTCTGTCAACCTCAGGACGAGGAAATGAGCCATGCAGACTGAGCAAGGCTGAACATGGCTGATTCTGAGGAGCTGAAACTGTGACTTCATCATAGGACAGTTGTATTCTGATACTGAGGACAGTGTGAACATGAGATTCTAATGCATTTTGTTATTCTAAATCAAAACATGATTTTAGTCAGCTTTTTAAAGGGATATCCATGAATCAGGACGAGCGTCATATCAAGTTTTGCGTATTGGGATACGTATCATATCGTGAACCCTGTATCAGGATACATATTGTATCTTGAGGTACTAGGAAATACTCAGTCCTACTGGTTTGAAGTTAAAAAAATACTTAATGGACATATTGTGCTTTTTTCTGGAACAAGATAATAAAAGGTGTATTTGATGATTTCTGAGGACCAATCACTTCAGAGTGAATCAGGTCAACCTTGTCGAATCATAATTATTCTGGCTGTAGTAGTGCCCGTTAGGGGCATGGAGCTACGCTTGACAGAGTGAAGATGAGCTGGTGCATGCGCCCTTTTGAAAGACTGACTAACTTACAAAGTTATCGCTAAAATCTGCCTGTATGCCTTTAAGCTAAAACATAATCACCGTTTTACATTTTGTTTATTGTAAAATGCCTTGTTGATCTTAAAAAGCTTGAGTCCACTGAGTTTCTGTCCAAAACTGCAGAACTGAGAAGCCCCGCCTACTGCTGACAATGGACTGGTCTCAATCCTGGTTCTATTGGACCTCAGTGCAGCGTTCGACACAATCGACCACAACATTCTACTGCAGAGGTTAGAATGGGATGTAGGTGTCAGAGGCCAGGCCCCGCCCTCAGCTGCTTTAAATCCTACCTATCGGATAGGTACCAGTTTTTAATGTAAACCAGAGCTCCTCCCCCTGTTCTAAAGCAACCTACGGTGTGCCACAGGGTTCAGTTCTCGGTCCAATTCTGTTTACTCTTTTATGCTGCCGTTAGGTCACATGATCAGAAAGCATAGCATTAACTTTCCACTGCTCTGCAGATGACACACAGCTGTATTTATCAATGAAACCCGATCAGACCGATCAAGCAGACAGACTTGGTGCTTTGTGAAGGATATAAAAACCTGGATGACACTAAATTATCTGCTTCTTAACCCTGAAAAAACCGAGGCTATCGTACTAGGCCCTAATCATCTACGAGACGCTTTATCTGAGCAGATAGTCCCACTGGACAACGTCAGTGTGGCCTCCAGCTCCACTGTAAGAAACCTTGGAGTCTTATTTGACCAAGAGCTCTCATTCAAAGCACACATAAATCAGCCTGTAAAACAGCCTATTTCCATCTGCGTAATATAGCCAAAATGTTAAATCAGACAAATCTTGCCTAAAAGCGATGCTGAAAAACTTGTCCATGCCTTTGTAACATCTAGATTAGACTACTGTAACTCCTGCTGCAGCGTGTCCTAAAAGCGCCATAAAAAGCTTTTGTAGCATATGTGTCAGTATGCCACTAGAGAAAAGATTGGACACTGGGCCAGTTCAGAAGATAGGACGACTCTCGGCGGTGCGTGTAAGTAATAATAATACACAATACAGGTGGCTTTGGTTCTGTGGCTGTACCATATATTTACAGTGATTTTGACATACAACATAAAACCCAATATTTACAATCTGCAGACATTTTGTTTCATATACTGAAGTGTTTACAATCTGTTCAACAAAGTTCAACTAGATAGAAAATAGTCCAGTGCAAATGCGCTCAGAGGAATTACGTTGCACAGTGTTTATGAAGTGTCCATAAGAATCAGCTGAAAGTGTATGTAAGCTTTATCCAGTTTGAGAGTTGCACGTGTGATGGTACAAGTTTTGTGTGGGAGCGGACTTGGCCGCACTCAGCCCCTACCAGACCGCAGAAGACTAAGGTTGAAGATTGAAGTTTGTTCAGTATTCAAGTTCAGGTTCCAGGCTGGTTCTTAGCTTGCCATCGGGTATTCCCTCTGTGCCAACTAGGCCCACCTGGCCAAATTCCACTTTACATTCTGCGTGCTAGAACCCAGCGTCAGCGGCGGTTGGTACTAAGACTTCTGTGCAGCTGTCCTGTGGCCTCTCTCCCACACTCTGAAGAGAGAGACGCACTGGAAGCTTATATTGGCCGCGGCAAGAGTACAATTGGCTAAAGTGACGCAATGCGCGCGTGATGTGCTGTATACGTAAACCACGTGACCGGATGTTACATGCGACAAAAATAGGAATTTATAATGTTATGCTATTCGAGCAATATTACGACGTGGGTTACACTTTCAACTGGTTCAAAATGCAGCAGCAAGATTACTAACAGGAAGTAAAAGAAGAGAGCACATTACGCCGGTGCTCGAGTCTCTTCACTGGCTCCTGTTGAGTTTCGAATCAAATTCAAACTCCTCCTCCTGACTTACAAAGCCATAAATGACCTGGCCCCATCCTACCTCAAAGAGGCTATAGGACCTTATCATCCAAACAGAGCACTTCGCTCTCAAAGACTTCTGGTGGTCACCGAAGCAGTCTCCAAAAGCACAGTAGGAAGTTGTAGAGCTTTAGCTACCAAGCTCCTGTGTTTGGAAATCAGCTCCTGTCCATGTTAAAGAAAAGGCCGACACAGTCTCTTCATCTAAGACCAGGCTTAAAAACGTTCCTCTTTGAAATGGCTTATGGTCAGGCCAGTAAGTTGAACAGAAAAAAAAACCTACAGTTCCCAGCTACGCTGCCCTAGGGAGCAACTAATGCTGGGGGAAGTATGGCAGCTTGAGCACTATCAAATTGGACAAAACATCTTTTCGATCAAAGACAATAGTTTATATTTTGAGTTCACCTGTGTCTGTTCTTTGCTGGTCACGTATTGTCCCTTCAAAATATTTTGAATTGAATTGAATTCATAGTAATTGTTCCTGTAACAAGCATTGGATTGTTGATCTATTGTATGTTTGCTTATGGGATGTGGGCGAGGAGATAGGGGGTAGGTGAACATTTTCTGAGCACTCAAGCCTCAAATGAACGACAATTTAGGATTAGTCAAACATGCATCAATCAATCAACAAAATACAGCTTGGCGTAAAAACAAATGACAAGGAATACCATTGTAACAGAGTTAAAAGCGCCAAAAAGTTGATTTTGCATAATGTCGGTGTAATCCCTCATTCGTCCAGGAGTGTTCCATTGTAGAAAAAGATTCAGTTGTTTCATCTGGACTCTGTTTTAGAAAAAAACAAAACGTTTCAACTCTCATCCAAGAGTCATTCTCAATCAGAAAAACAAGTCTGAGAACTCTTGTTTATATCCTAACTCTGTGAGAGCCCTGCCCACAGGGCGGGACCTCCTGCTAATGGCCCATTGAAACTGGGATGGGCCTATTGTTCCCTGACTTTTGCTGCCTCACCTTGAGTGCCTGTTTAGCATCCGATGCCCAGGGCATCTCCATGGTTTCAGCAGACCATTATAAACAACTGGAAGGTTGAATCTTAAACCTCCATTATGATTTAATGAAGGATTCTCTTTTTTAACAAAGATGGCCTCCTTAACTCCTCTTTCAAACCATCTTTTTTCCCTGCTTCAGAATCTCCACCTCACTGTCTTCAATAGAGTTGGTTTGTGGCTTTAAGATGAAGAGATGGCTTTAAGATTCACTGCATTGGATAGAATACATACATTGCTCTGTTTTTTGTCGGCATCTTGTCCTTAGGGTGAACCAGTTTTAGTCTTAACGTGTTCCTGGTTTGAAATAAACAGGGACTTCGTGTTGTCTAAAAATTTGTTGCAGTTTTTCTGACAGTCCTGAGACATAAGGGATAGAGACACCCTTCTTCTTGGTTCGGTTCCCTTTTGTCCCTTTTGTCCTGCTTTTGGGTTCTCTTCACTTTGTTCAGAGCCCAAGTCGGTATCCACAGGCTGAGGGAGCATTCCGGACGTGTGTTTCCTCTTTCCTCTTGCCCTCTGAGCTGGTGGGCACTTGTGCTCTGTGTTGTAGTGTTCTGATCACTCCCAGCTTGTGCTGTAGTGGGTGGTTAGAGCCAAAGAGCAGGTCCTGATCCGTGTGTGTGGGTTTCCTATATACTTTTGTCTGGAGCTTCCCGTCTTCTCCTCTGATAGTGGAACAATCAAAGAAGGCCAAGCGGTTCTCCTTTGCATCTTCTCTTGTAAACCTGATGTGCGGGTCACTGCATTGATGTGCTCTGAGAAGGCTTCCAGCTCTTGTTTCTTAATTGTCACAAAAGTGTCATCCACGTAACGGTACCAAAGACTTGGAGCAATGCCTGAAAAGGAGGTCAGTGCCTTCTTCTCAAAATGCTCCATGTACAAGTTGGCCACTATGGGAGAGACGGGCGAGCCCATGGCACAGCCGTGGATCTGTCTGAAAAAACGTCCCCGGAATTGAAAAACTGCAACGAATTTTTAGACAACACGAAGTCCCTGTTTATTTCAAACCAGGAACACGTTAAGACAAAAACTGGTTAACCCTAAGGACAAGATGCCGACACAAAAACAGAGCAATGTAGTGTATTCTATCCAATGCAGTGAAGAAAGTTGTAAAGAGCGCCACATAGGGGAGACTAAACAGCCACTCACAAAGAGCTTTATCAGCACAGAAGACACTCGGAGTTCAGGACCCCAAAGTGCTGTGCATCTTCATCTCAAAGCCACAAACCACTCTATTGAAGACAGTGAGGTGGAGATTCTGAGCAGGAGAAAAAAGATGGTTTGAAAGAGGAGTTAAGGAGGCCATCTTTGTTAAAAAAGAAGAATCCTTCATTAAATCGTAATGGGAGGTTTAAGATTCATCCTTCCAGTTGTTTTATAAATGGTCTGCTGAAACCCTGGAGACGCCCTGGCATTCGGATGCTAAATAGGCACTCAAGGTGAGGCAGGGAACAAATAGAACAATAGGCCCATCCCAGTTTCAATGGGCCATTAGCAGGAGGTCCCGCCCTGTGGGCAGGGCTCTCACAGAGTAGGATTATAAACAAGAGTTCTCAGACTTGTTTCTCTGATTGAGAATGACTCTTGGATGAGAGTTGAAACGTTTTGTTTTTTCTAAAACAGAGTCCAGATGAAACAACTGAATCTTTTTCTACGATTTTGCATAATGTCTCTTTAAATTGTTTGGCAGAACACTGTACATTTGGATTACCTTGGAAGACATGGTTGTGCCCAAACTTGGGGATGTCAGGGTGGTGGGAGATGAAGTCGTCTAGGAAGTCAGTGAGCTGGTATCCCTGTCGGAGGGTCATGTGACTGCCCTGCAGGTACTGGTGGCACAGGCGCAGGTGGAAGTCGTAGCTGAAGGAGTGCACATGCATCAGGTCTCGCACTTTGTCACACTCCTCAGTGAAGAGCATGGACAGCTGCAACACACAAGCACCACAACGTGAGTGTGTGTGTGTGTGTGTGTGTGTGTGTGTGTGTGTGTGTGAGCCTGGCACACAGCACATCCAGATCACCCTCGCTCACGACAACAGATAAGCCCTAAAACAGGAGCCCAACTCAGTCCCTTCCAATGCCTTCTGTTCTTTCCATTTTGCACGCCCTGTGGTTTACAATGGCAGCAGTCAGTACACTTTTACAGCGTCAGATCCAAGCCACTGTATTACTAATATTGACAGGGTAATTAAGTCACATTTTCAGCATATACGACTGTATCAACTGCATCAATCAATCGATCAATTGATCTTATACAGAAAATTTAAAGTGGGCTGATTGAGAGCAAAGCTTAAGAAGAACAAATAAAAAACACGTAACACTTTAGTTCAGGAACCACAAATTATCTGCTAGTTAGTTTGTGGTTAATCAGCTTTTAGTAAGTATTTTTAAGATGATAATGAATGTACAAAAGCATCTATATCTAGTAATGTCCATGAACACAAAGTATGGCTTAATACCTGGAAAATAACTTTTTTATTAATATAATTAACATTAAATAATTAACAAATGATTGTGCCTTTTACCATTATTTAGCCATTAAAACATGCCTTTTGCATCTATTGTTCAAAACAAGCCCGAAATCTGATCTGTCTCCATGTGTTAAAGAAACATTCGAGTTGTACGTGAAGGTTTCAAAGGTGTCAATGGTTTTTAAGTGCCCGATGTAAAAAATGACCAAACATGAGGCACACGGGAAAGAGTTAGCTCGACCCAAACACACAAGACATTACGTTTCAGATATATGATTAAGAATACTGTAATATTCCAGAACCAGACTCTTTGTATTGATCACATGAATGTCATTTTTCACTATTATTACTTATTATTCATGGGAAGGTCATGCACACTAGTCCCTCAGTGGTGGACTGTGAGAATGAGGAAAACAAAGTCAGCCAATCACAAGCTCACAGCACCATGATCCAGCAACATCAGCCCCATGGCCCCACCACCACCACTGGAGACCCTCACAGCTCACTGTATCATTGGAAATATTCCAAAGCCCAGTCAGACACAGGACAGACAGAAGCGGACAGCACTGATTACAGCAGGTAGATACGAGGGTGGGGCCAGGATGATTAGAGCCAGCCCCACAGCCGGCACATACCGCACAGTCAGACACAGGCGGGGCATCTGGGTACGGCTTGGCGCGTGGTTTGGCCAGGAGGCTGCCCTGATGGAGCACAAAGTCAAACTCATAACACAGGTCAAGCTGGTTTTCCAGCTGAAGAAGTGGCCACCTGCTGGACGGACCGGCTTTGACAGTATGACTGAAGCACACACTGATCTGGATTTGTCTAAAACAAGTCAATGTGGTGCTCTGAATCCTCCCATTGAACTCATATTTACCTGGGAGTTTACAGACTGACCCATGGGGATGCGGGAGCACTCCAGTGCATACTGCTTGACACAGAAGTAACAGCCCTGGACAAGACAAAACACAAAACAGGTAAACAGGTTTGCTTGTTGTGAGGCGGAGCAACATCCGAAAAAGCTCTACTCTGAACAAAGGTCACGAACTAGGAATGTGGCAATGTAACTATGGCAACACTGAGTACTAATGGTAAACAGAGTCAAATATAAGAGCAGGTCATATAGAAGGCATACGTATGGAATGTTCTGTCCATCAGCCCTGTACAATGAGAGTATATGATGACCAGATCTATATATATATATATATATATATATATATATATGCCCTGACTAAAGCTGCCTGCAGCTGTTGAGAGTTTGTACTTCATTGTGATTGGTTGAATCCAGGTGTCACTCACTCAGAGCATGACTGAGGCAGACTAATAGAAGGGGCTTGGGAAAAGTATGTTTTAATAAAGCAAAACACATTTAACAATCGATATGTAAAAATATCAGACAGAATCTTATGAGATGAGAAAACAAAGCATTGTCAGCATAGTGGAGTTACACCAACAGTCACCTGGAAAGCCAATTCCATCAGAACGATTCCCCCAGGCAGCGCCCTCTGGAGGTGATATTGTGTAGATGCTGATGGAGAAGTCTAGAAATTGAAATGAAGACAAAATGTGGTGAACTATAACATACACAAAAAGGGGTCTGTACATGAGTGCTAGTAGTCAAATCTGGTCCAGAACAGGTTCAGGGCCAGTCTACAACTTGGGTCCCCAATAGGCGCCCATGGGCCAACTCCTTTTTTCACTCTGCTCTGCTCTGCGCTGGTCACGGCAGGCAGCTTCATCATTCTCCTCGAGCCCCACAAGCCTAAGGTTAGGTCAGAGGTCGACAACCGGAGCCGCATGCGGCTCTTTAGCGCCCTCCTAGTGGCTCCCTGGGGCTTTTCCAAAAATGTATGAAAATAGAAATAAATGGGGGGTATATTTGTTGTTTTAATATGGTTTCTGTAGGAGGACAAACATGACGCAAACATTCTTAACGTTTTCCAATTTTATAAAATATTTATAATGAATAATACATTTCCACATTTCGATGTCATTCGATGTCATTTCGATGTCAGCCTTGTCATTTCGATAGTAGGCTAATATAGCTAATATACACTTACAGCTTGTGTTCCCTTCATATAAGGTTTATATTAGGCTTCTATTTTTTTGCGGCTCCAGACAGATTGGTTTTTTGGTCCGAAATGACTCTTTGAACATTTAAGGTTGCGACCTCTGGGTTAGGTCGACGTGATCTGGACTCCAAACCCAGGATCTTATTTTTCATATTATTGTTCTCCGTCTGCAGAGTCATTACATTGGCCTGCAGCGCCTCCATCTTGGCCCTCATAGTCGTATTGTATTGTCTATGAACATATTGTCTGAAATACGTCGTTCAGCTTCATCCATGCGTGCTCCATGCCTCTTTTATCTCCTGTATATCAGAGATGATTTCTTCACTTCGGGCCGTACCAAGTGCTGATCGCATTCCCACCCTCAGCGCCGCCATGTCATGCTGCATTTCACTTTTAAAGATCCTATATTATGCAATTTTTTTCGTTTCAGAGTCGACCCTAAGGGCATAGTTGACGATAATAAGTGTACACACCCATAATAATAATCGTCAAACTATCAGCCCTCGAACATGGATGAAATCACCCACAGGTCTGTAGCTAAGGCTGCAATTGAGATGTCTTTAGGAAAAGCTGCTGCCAGCTGGGCGCCGGCAGTCAAGAGTCAGACGGCGGACCTGATGCCTAGTTTCTCTGGACTACCTCTCGGTGGCCGAAACGTGGGTCGGGGAGAGGGTCAACTGGCTGGGCCTGGGGCCGCGATGCAGATTTATTTGACTCAACAGGCCGCTCCAACGTCTACTGAGCAGGAGGTCATAAGCATTGGCCCAGAACGACAGGCAGAGTGTAAAGTGTATCCCTGCAAGACTCTGACAGGGGAGACTGGGCTTGACTGGGTGGACAGCAGTCTGCTAAGCTCACTGGACATGTAGGAAAATGCTTGAAGTGAAGCATCACTCAGGCTCTGTGCAGCACCGTCAACTCTTGCGAAAGGGCAAGTGCTAGGTGAGAGAGGGAGTTACCCAAAGCAACCAATCGGAGCTGCTGTGTCTTAGCTTTTTGTAATCAAGTCATCTGTAACGCTGCAATGGGGACATGGCAACGGTCGTCTGGTCAGGCTGCATCGGCTGGTGCTCGACTAGACCTGCAATAATGCTATTGACAGTGGGCATGCGATCCAATCCATTCTTTGTTGTTGTATCTTGTATGCGCTCGAAGTCTTGCAGTCCCGTTTGAAATGAGTCAACGGTTTGGGATTCGCCCAACATTGTTAGAGCTCCTCCTCCTCCCTTCTGGGAGACTCTGAAAAAGGCACTTGTAGAAGCAGTATAAATCCAAAGTCTCCATGAGGCCAACTGAGTAGCCTGGTGAACAGAGGAAAACTCTAGTTCTGTTCCCATTGGCTCCAGGTCCAAAGAGTGGGAGGTGATCGCAGAAGGGTTAGGGGAGTGGAAGCCTAAATCTTGACCCACCAGGTAATCTGCACTATCTACCCTGAACAAGGTATCTAAGCAATGGACGTGAAGGTGATCAGTACTGGAGTCTGTTTGAACTTCCCCCTCATCATGAGGAGAGGGGCCAGGCACAGTGGGAATACCACTAGGCTGCAAACTAATCTGATCATGATGTGTTCTTTAGGCTGCAGGGGCCTCCGTGTGAGCGTTTAAACGTCTGAACAGGGCTAGAGGCTGAGAGTTGCACTGCATGTCTAGCGATACTGTACGGCAGTGGTATGGAGATGCAATTATAACAGCAATCTTCTGTAAGTGCTTGTTTCAAATGTCCAATCCCTAAACACTGTGGACATACAATAAATGATGGCAATCTTCTGGGCCTAGAGGGCATCATGTTGTGCCTGTGCTAGTCAAACAATAGTAATATTAATACATGTAAATAATACTAACTAAATGTGGGGGGAATCCGCTTAGCGCAAAAAATAGTTAACGTCAATAACGTACTTAATGTGGATTTTTGGAGCGAGTAGCACTCACAAGCAGTACAGCAACAGTACAGCAACAGTACAGCAACAGTTCCGAACTAGTGACACAGGAGCAGGCAGACACAAGTCGCCAACAGATACTGTGAACACAGCAAATATCCAGAATGATGGGAGCGCGGGAAAACACACACAGGCTACCTTCACCATCACAAACTGAGCCAGTAACAATGCAGCCAAAGAGAGAGAACAGAAAAAGGAGTGGAAACAAGTTCAATGAGCGCTCAGAGAAGTGACTGTGGGGAAAGGAGTGATGTCAAGTTTGTGCACGTCTCTGAAAAAGCACTAAGGTCCCGAGGGTCTAATTGTTAAGCATCAGAGATCAATTTGTAGTGGATACGCAAATCCAGCCGCACTTCTAAAGATTACAACCTAGAGTGCATCTGCGTAGACTTCCGTTTGCCTCGCTCCTTAAAATGAATCCACCGAGACTTCCGGGTGGTCTTTAGCGTGGACGCACGCTCACTCCGTTGCTGTCGAGATTTATCCTGAAAAATACAGTTTTACCCACTAAATCCCAAGAAACGAGGAGCAAAAGATGAGCAAACACGGAACACTCAAGACTGGTAACGCTACGGGAACAAAGCTGACAGTCCGTGGCATTAGTGGAAAGCAGTCCGCCTCACAAGCTAATGAGGCTAACTTGTCTAACAGGTCCGACCCAGCAGCCGACAGCCAGATCCGTGCTGGAAAACAAAGCCCTGTCCCGACGTGGGCCCTCCAGGCTCGCACCTGTCGGAAGGAGGAGAGCAGATTTCCTATAACCATATCTACGCTGCTTTGTGTGAATGTGAAAGATCAATGCGATCGCTGGTTGCAGACGTGAGGGAGGCGGATGGTGCGGCCGTGCACACTCAGATGCGTGCTCAACTGGGATCCAAGGAGTCAGACGCGGCAGGAACGGAGTTGACAAAGGTGGCCCTACATGCTCAATTGGAACCAGACATAAAGGAGTCAAAGCGCGGCAGGAGCAGATGGAGCGCGCATGGGTGAGGCTGAGCAGCACATTTCAAATAATACAGATGAGTTGCCGGCACTGTGGGCAGAGGTGGTGGCACTGCACAAAGGAGGTCAAGAGTATGAGGGTTAGGATGCTGGAATTGGAGTCCAGATCTCGTGAAAACAATATCAGACTTGTGGGACTACCTTTAGCGGTCATTCCTGAACTAATTTCAGTCTCAGGAGTTGCTTGTCCACCCCATCACAATAGAAAGAGCTCATCTCCTGGGCCAAAAAAACACCAGCAGCTGTCAAACCACGAGGCCTGATTATGAAGTGTTTCTCAATCATCGTGGTAAAGGAGCGCGTCATGAAGACCTCCAGTACAGAGACAAACAAGTGTTCTTCGCCCCGGATATTCCATATGAGATTCGTCAACAGCGAGAAGAGTTTCGTCACATTTGTGAGGAATTCAGAAAGAGAAGGCTGAGACAGGGGTTTTCTTTCCCATCGACTTTCAAAGGTAAAAAAGCACGTGCTCAGGCAGATATGCTCCTCAAGAAAATGCAAAACACGGAGAACTGAGCAGCCATAAGAGTTGGATTACCAGCATGGGGTATGTGAGTTCAGACTGTGGTCACATGGTGATGCAGCTCTGTTGATTTGAAGAAACTGATGATAGTAATGTGACTTATTTGTTTTTGACATCAGACTTTATTCTCCCGTGTTGACTGTCTGCTTTTGTACATAAACTCTGTTTCTAGTTACATCCACTCATCAAATGTGGGAGTTTGGATTTGTGGGAAAATGGGAAAATACATGTACAGGGCTGCGGGGGGCGTGGACGAGTTTTGGTGTGGTGTGTCCAGTTTTTTGTGAGGACTGGAGTCAAGGGCGGCCGGGAAGCATTTAGGGGCATTTCATTAGGATAGGATTTCCCTCTATCGTTTGATCATTCCCATGATCAAGATTTGGGTTCCGTGCATTTTTTTAGCAGGAACCCTTTTTTTTCCTTCTTCTTATTTTTCTCTGTTTTCCTTTCATCAGTTTTCTGTTTTTGTACTTCTTGCATTTGTATGTTGTGTTCGTCAAGAAAGTATGGAGACATACATCATTGAAAGTGGCAAAATCACACAAATGGCATCACAAGTAAAAAAAAAAAAAAAAAAAGTCACTCGTGCCATTATTATTTTATTTTTTCAATGGAAGCCATGCTTTGTTTTATTTTGCTCTTTGTACCATGTTCTCGGTGTTTTGTTTCGTGTTTTTAGTCTGAAAAAAATGGATTAAAAATAATAATAAAAAAAATTAAAACATAAAAAAATTAATCTACCATGGCCCTTTTAGAAGTTTATTTAACACCAAATTGCACTGCTGCTTGTGTGTGGCCGGCTCATCTGCTCTGCTCCATCAGGTAAAGAGTGTAACCTGCATCGATCGCCCAGACAGGAAGAAATGAGAGAAAAGGGGCTTGGCCTGCTTGCTGTTTGGACAGGATCTGTCGTCAAAAATGGGTGACAATGTAAATGTTGGTTGGGGACTGTCCCCAGTCAGTTCAACATTGGTGGGGACATTTCCACACCAGTCCTACATAAAGTCACGCCTGTGTTTAGCCTTGATGCAAAGGCACACGTCTTCTGGTGGTCAGGAGGAATGAACAATAGAACCCCTCTGGGACAGTAGGACCCCAGAGTGTTCAGAAGCTCACATCAACATTGTAGTTGTCCAAGCATGAGAGCAATTCCCTGTTATAAAGGAGGCATTTGGAGTGTGAGAGAAGTACCTTAGGGCTGTCCTCGCTCTTCTGTTTGACATTATGAAAAGGACATTCCGGCCCTCAGAAGACATGGAGCTGAGCATGAGCAGCGCGGCTCCGAGCAATACTGGAAACAACCCATTTTGCATTTCAGCATTTTATTTTTAAACCACCATAAGTACTATTGCGTGGAGGGCACCAACCTGCGTGCGGGAGACTGGGGCCGGACCTGAACCAGGATGAAGCCCATTGCTCTGCAGAGTACTGCACGTAGTGCTGGAGGAAGGAGCAGGACACATCCTGGAGCCAGGGCTCGTCCCGGAGCGCGGCTGGGCAGCATGTCCCCAGAGTCAGTGCTGTAGCTGCGGTCACGACCCGACGCACTCGAATCACTGGAGGCGGTGGCGCTTCTAACACACATCAGGATAAATAAGGACAACAAAGATCAGCAGTGTGTCCCCAGAACCTGAAAGCCGGTCCACTCAGGTCACCACTCAGGTCACCACTCAGGTCACCACTCAGGGTCACCACTCAGGGTCACCCACTTCAGGTCAGCACTCAGGCTCAGGTCACCACTCAGGCTCACCACTCAGGTCACCACTCCACTTGAGTCTGATCGAGAGGAGCTACAAGTTGACCGATGTTTTCTAACACGATACACACACTGTCCCCCAAATCAACCACTGTCCCATACACACACTCCCCAACACACCTTGTCCCCATACACACACTGTCCCCAAACAAACCTGTCCCCAAACAAACCTGTCCCACACTGTCCATACACACTGTCCCCACTACACAACACTGTCCCCATACACACACTGTCCCCAACACAAACCCTGTCCCCATACACACACTGTCCCATAACACACTGTCCCAAACAAACCTGTCCATACACACCTGTCCAACACACACTGTCCCAACAAACTGTCCCCATACACAACCGTCCAACACCGTCCCATACACACTGTCCTATACAACTGTCCCCAAACAAACCTGATGTCCCATACAGACTGTCCCCATACACACACTGTCCCATACACCACCCTGTCCCACAACCACACTACTGTCCCAACAAACCTGCTCCCCATCACACACTGTCCCATACACACACTGGTCCCCAAACAAACCCTGTCCCCATACACACCTGTCCCATACACACTTACCACACACTCCTTACACGCAACACACTGTCCCCGATACACACTAGTCCCATACAGACCTGTCCATACACACACTGTCCCATACAACCTGTCCCATACACCACACTGTCCCATACACCACTGTCCCATACACACCTGTCCCCATACACACACACTGTCCCAACACTGACAAGTTTGCACTGTCCCATATACACGCCCACGCTGTACACATCACTGTCCATACACACACTTCTCACCAATCGTATATCAGGCATGTCGCATCAGACATTCATATCCACACTGTCCCTACCACCTCAACACGCCTGTCCCATATACAGATACATGTCCAATCACACCTGCTGTCCCATACAATCAGCTGTTCCCCATCACACCTGGTCCATACCTGTCTCAACACATCACCTGTCCCAACAGACATGTACCCATACAACACTGTCCCATACACACCTGTCCTCACACACACCTGTCCCATACAGACATGTCCAATACACACACTGTCCCATGCACACCTGTCCCCATGCACACCTGTCCCCATACACACCTGTCCTCACACACACCTGTCCCATACACACACTGTCCCATACAGACATGTCCCAAACACACCTGTCCCATACACACCTGTCCTCACACACACCTGTCCTCACACACACCTGTCCCATACACACACCTGTCCCATACACACACTGTCCCATACACACCTGCCTCATACACACCTGTCCCAAACACACTGTCCCTTACACACCTGTCCCACAGACACTCAAAGAGCCACTCTAAGACATAGGGAAAGAATTGACGACGGATCCCGAACAAACAATAAGACCGAGGGATACCAAAATGAATGGCAAGAATCAAACGAAGATTATCTATAAAACGAACTTAGAAGGACAAAAATCAGACAATAATAAAGATGTGTCATGTGACTCAGTCAATCAATTATAGGAAGTACGTGCAAATGTTTTGTAAATAAATAAACAAGTACATAAAAGTTCACAACTCGCCTGTTTCAGATGTCTGGCTGCCCCAGAGATAACTGAACCTTAAATGGTTGTCCTTGCTGAGAAGGAGGGTCTAAGGACAGGATGCTCAGGGACAATGCGTGCATACCTTTACTGGAGAAGGGATCACTTGCTCCTCCTGGATTTTTTTGCGGAAAACGGGGTCAAACAGCAAAGGAGTGGCACAGTAGTGGACAAGTCTGGACGACTGCTTGAGGATCTCCAGATCTGCTGCCTGCGCACACACATGGATAAAGAGCACTTTGACAAAAGCTTATATATACAGTAGTTCCTGTAGGAGGTTTGGCCTTGTACTCACAGAGATGGGCATGTTGGACTGGGCGGAGCGCTGCTGCCACGTCACAAAAAGGTTCTCGATTTTCATCTGCTTCTCCAGCTCTGTGACAAAAGCACAGTGATGTGTGTGTACACTTTATGAGCCTCCTGCTGCAGATGACTAATCACATAAGCATATTGCCCAACCCCCCAAATGTAACATATTTGACAGTGGTTTGCTACATAGGCTTCTGTGCCTATACAAAACATGTCTTAATGTGAAAAAGGAAAAACTGTATGCTAAAATAAACAATATTAAATCATGAACTGAAGTTTGAGCCTAAAAATGTCTCTTGGGACATCGTTTTATGTAACATCAACTGAACTCCAAAGGTTCATGTGATCAGCTTGGCTGCCTGGGCTGTGGGACTGACCTCTGCGCTCGCCGGCCTTTATGTCCAGGAGCTGGCCCCCGTGACGGGACACGGCGTCTCCCTCGCTCAGGGCAGGGATTGTGCACACGTCCCGCAGAGCCTCGTCGAACGGCAGCAGCTCTGACGGGAAGTGCAGGGGGGCCATACTGCGGCCCATGCCTCCCAGCTTTCCCTGGTCCTTACTGGACACCGGGGGCATGGCACAACGCAGCAGGGCGTCAGGCTCCATGGATGGACTGAGGAATGGGTTTGGGTCCTGCGAGGAATCACACACGTGATGAGGGTGAATAAGATGAGAGACTAGACAAGACTTTTAGATTCAGGTTTAAATCTATAGAGCTCCTGCAAATGTTGTAAAGCGATCCCTCCGAGCCTCTGTCATGTACAACAGCCTCACAGTTTCCACTATTTGATCAAGATCACATCATTTTACCGCCAGTATCAGTAAACGTTATAGGTACAAGGCTTTCTAACCAAATCTATTTCTTACAAACATCTCCAGAGATGTTTTGATGATATTAGAAGGTAGAAAGCTTTAAAAGAACACAAGTGTCAGGTAAGGGCAGATCAAGATAAATCATTACGCTTTCATTTAAGGACATTAAAGACTACATATGGCGTCCTCAGCAAATGCGGTGACGTGAGGTCTGGAGCTGTAAACAATGAACACAACAGCTACAACATCATCCACGTCTGGACAGAAGAACAGTACTGCCACACATGAACCCTTCCAGCCGGGAAGTCTTATCACATCCAGGCCTCTCCCATGAGTGTGGGGCAGGCCTAAGCATGGGACAGGCCGGGGGAGGGACACACTCGTCACACACAGGCGGGCTGGAGGGCAGAGGCAGAGGCTTCTACACTACGTCCCGTCTGTGGTTGTGTTTGTTTGTTCAGGAGCCGAGGAGCTCCAAGCATGAGCGTCACACGTTTCTGCACAAGCCCTGGACAGTGCACTAATCTGGGCTGACACTTCCCACACTGCCCCTGCCGCTCTTTGAGGGTAATAATGGACTCAAGACTTGAATTTTAACAGCCACGTCAAATCAATAACATCAGCAGCCTTTTACTATCTAAAACACATTCTCAAAATCAAAAGTATAGTGTCTAAACCAGACCTGGAGAGACTTATCCATGCGTTTGTCTCCAGTAGATTAGACTACTGTAACGGCCTGCTCACTGGCCTCTCCAAACCGAGCTGTAAAACATGCTGCAGTACATCCAGAACGCTGGCTGCTCGGGTCCTGACAACAGTAACCAGGAAAGTAGGATCACATTAGTCCTGTCTTGCTAGGTCTCTGCACTGCCCCCTGTGGCTCAGAGAATAGAGTTCAAAGCAGCTCTGCTTGTATACAAGTCTCTCCATGGCCTAGCACCAAAGTACATCTCGGACATGTTAGTGCCATATGAACCATCTCGGACTCTGAGGACCTCAGGGACCGGCCTCCTGCTGGTGCCCAGAGTCAGGACTAAACCTGGGGAATGTGCGTTTCAGTTTTATGCAGCTAAAATCTGGAACAGTCTTCCTGAGGATGTGAGACAGGCCGCTACTCTGGCAGTGTTCAAATCTAAACTAAAAAACTGTTTGTTTGGCTGTGCATATGACTGAACTATCATATCAAATCAGCATATGACTCCTTTCTTTATTGTCTTTTAAACTATGACTGAAATGCTTTTCTTTGCACTCTTCTCTTTTATGTCTTGAACTAAGATTGTGATTTCTGCCATGCCTTTGTGATTTTAATGCATTTTTTCCTGTTGTGTGAAGCACTTTGAATTACCTTGTGTACGAATTGTGCTCTACAAATAAACTTGCCTTGCCTTGCCTTTGGGGTCCAGTCAGAGGGAGTACAGGTCAGAAGGAGCACCTGTTTGGGGTCCGGTCAGAGGGAGTACCTGTTTGGGGTCCTGCTGGTGCACGGGTGTGTCTGAGAAGCAGAAGTGGTGGAACAGCCCCATCTTCTGGCTGAGCAGACAGTGCATCACGTGAGCGCGTGCGTTCTGCCAGTGCACGAGCCGCAGGAGCTCTCTGTTCAGGCTGCAGCCCAAGTCCACAGACCAGTTGTAGCTGTACAGCGCCACCTGCAGCACGAGCCACACATTTACTCACAGCTAAAGCCATGCACAGTACAAGGGTCATGTGAAAAATGAAATGTCCGGAACAAATTTAAGATACATCCATTAAGCCAGAAGTATGTGTAGTTAGATTTTTATTTTTATTTATTTTTTATTAAAAACTATATACATTAAATGACTATTCAAAATACTTATACAAAGTCAAATACATGTTTTACAACTTTTCCAGCGGAGGTTCACCTTCACCGAGATGCTATTGCTTTGCCTGGAATGTTCCACAAAAGGAAAATAAACGTATTCTATCTCTATGGAGACAAGCAAGTGATCAAATTACAGGTCAGCTCTGTGAAGAGGCGAGCTCAGTCATAGTACAGAACATTTAACACCAAAACAGAAAAACGGATGATGAAAATCAAATAAAAATTGAAATCATCAAACTAAGGCACATGCAGTCCAAAGGAAGCCTCAAAGTCGGTCAAGTTTCAAATCAAGTCCAACTGTAATTTTTTTCCATTTTGCAAATGTCCAATGCAATGTCAGTCCAGTCAGTCCACAAAATTCTTTCCAGACATGATTTTCAGGTTCTCCACTGGGACGTACAAATCATTTCTCCAAATGACTTTTCCTTTATTTTTTTATGTAATCAGTAGAGTGGCTGCCCAAATTGTTTATACATTGATATGATTTAAATATTTCTCTGTAAAGTTTTGATTTGTAAACTCTTCAAAATATCTCAGTCAGAGGGTTATCATGATCATTACTTTAATTTTTTGATTATAAGAACTCCTAATTTGTAACTACCGATACCTATAAAAGCTTTTCATGTGATTCTCTTTTACAATCTGGTGAAAAACCTTTATACCTATTGTAATCCAGACCTTGAATCTCAGGTCAGTTTTATTTGGTCCAAAACCTTGGTCAGAAGCCGACCAGTTTAAGATTTGAACCTCTTTGTTTAGTTTATATTTTGATTAACTCCTTCCATGTTGTAAGCACAGATTTTACCCAGGGATTCTTCACTTCCTCCAAATGACTCAACCGCTTGTCATCTGCCAGTAAAGCCTGTACAGGAACCCAACAACATTACTCTCAATATTACTCCATTGAGCTTCCTATTCTGGGTCATACCAGATTTGAGCTGAAATAAAGTATTTTTTTCAAGGCAAAACCCAGCCTCATTTTTTTCAGCCGGATAAAAAGTTTTGTTTAGACTTTTATTCCACTCATCAAAAGCTGGTTGGGGGTGGAAATCAGGAGAGTCTGGAACAAATAGAGGAACCTGGGCAAAACATTCATTTTTATAGTTTCAATCCTTTGACTTAGACTTAAGTCTGGAAAAAGAGACCAAAAACAAACCTTACAATCATGCAATCTGGAGCATGACCACAATGGCCAAAATGGAGTTCCCAACTTCCCACTTCTCGCACTTAGGGATTCTTAAGGCCATATTTTGCCCCCGGAGGTAGTGTTAACGGGAACCTTTTCAAGGGGGCGGTCCCTATTTTGCTATCTTCCCGACCTTAACGCTGGCATAAAGAGGCTGGACTTGGCCGCTTCAGGCTGGAGTGGGATGGTGCCAGTCCATATATGGTGATGGTGTTTGAACCAATGACTGAGAACTGTGGCATTTCAAAGACGCCCCTGTGGGAGATGTTTGGCATGGCGTTTTTTCTTTATTTATTTCACCTTTATTTCTTTTTGTGCAATGCAGAGAGCTTGCCTTCATCACCGGGATGCCCAGAGTAAGAACATGCACACATCTCTTCTTATAAACTCGACTTGTGATCCATAAACGAGGGCAGGCAGCAGCAGAGCCACGAGAAGCGAGCTGTGAGGCCGGCTGTGAGGCCGGCTGTGAGACCGGCTTGTGAGGCCAGCTGTGAGGCAGCTGTGAGGCCAGCTGTGAGGCCAGCTGTGAGGCCGGCTGTGAGGCCGCTGTGAGGCCGGCTGTGAGGCCGCTGTTGAGACCAGCTGTGAGGCCGGCTGTGAGGCCGGCTGTGAGGCCGGCTGTGAGGCGGCTGTGAGGCGGCTGTGAGGCCGGCTTGTGGCCGCTGTGAGCCGCTGTGAGACCGGTGTGAGGCCGGCTGTGAGACCGGGCTGTGAGGCCGGCTGTGAGACGGCTGTGAGGCCGGCTGTGAGACCGGCTGTGGACCGGCTGTGAGGCCAGCTGTGAGGCCAGCTGTGAGGCCAGCTGTGAGGCAGCTATGAGGCCAGCTTTAAGACCAGCTGTGAGACCAGCTGTGAGGCCAGCTTTAAGGCCAATTCATACTTCATAAGAAGCGAGAAGTTCCTTCGTACACCTCAGGCTTTAAGAACAAAATTACGTCACGATGTCATTTTGTTCTCGCAGTCTTTGTTCAGCAGGGCCGTCTGACAACTAGGCTCTGATTGGCCAAGATGATCCAATTTACAATTCACATAAAACACTTTCTTCTTCTCAAAATTGTTAATGCTGAAAGTCTTTTTTGAGTGACGAGACAGCGTTCTCTCTCATCTACGCGCTCCGCCTGGATCATTGCATTTTGCGCGTCTAAATTCATTTCCTCGTTTGGCCTGTTTCTCTGTGAATTTGTAGATAACAGGTCCCCCCCCCCCCAGTCCAGACCGCCGAGCAGTAACAGGTGTGAAGATGAGCTCTGCTGAGCCCACGTTAACGCTACCTCCGGAGGCAAAATATGGTTTCTTCAACTCATCATCTAAAATGCGTAGCTCTGTCTCGCCACACGCCGGCCCCACTCCGCCCTGTTTTCAGGACTGTCATCTTGTTCAAGTTGGCGTGCAATTGACAACACCAATTCAAGCGTTATGTCTTCTCTGTCTGCATGGCGGAGGCACGTGCCCACTGGCCCTCCTACCTCCAGAGACCCACCTTCTGAAGCTGCCATGCTAACGTTAGCTTGGCTAGTTTTTCATGGAGGCTATAATCTGTTAGTTTAGATTGTTTAGATCACCTATTCTTAACCATAGGGCCAGGGCCCAAGGTTGGGCCGCGAGCAGCTAAATCAGAAAAAAACCCAATACATTTATTAAGAGATTAAAGGGTTACCAGGTTCATAACTATAATGTATTTTTTTCCGATTAGTCATCTTGCTTGTCTTGCTCCCTGTTTTTTGGGATTTTGCAGGTGAAATGGAGATGATGCGAAAAAACTTGAAGTCCTGTGTCATCCCAGAACTCGAGAATACATTTCAAGGCAATGACACCACCGAATTGAATAAAAATGGCAAGATAGAGAAGTTTAATGCCATACTGTGGAACTTTCCAGGACTTCATCTAGTCCCCTCAGGCAGGTGGTGTGTCTCAGCCTGTTGTTGCTTGGTTGTGTTAGGTCAGGCTACAGCACCTTTTTATGGATGATGGTGATGAACAGAAACCTCTGTCGCGGTGCAGCGTCTGCTCCACTCGAGGCCTCGCTGTGCTCCAGGGCGTCAAAGTGCTGCAGGCCTTTGTTCACTGTGGGGAGGAGAACAGTCAGAAAGGTGAGCCGATTACCAAAAGGGTCCGTGGTTAGTGTAATTGATGGTGGTCAGAGAGGAAAGCGCTACTGGCATTACTATTATTAACGATATGAATATTTAACCTCAAACTCAAATTAAGATAATATGTATTAGAGCATAATGATATACAATTATATGATCAGTTATATTAGGACTGAATTAATGGATGAATTTAATTCAAACATACAAACATAAGTCACAAGTCAAAAATAACAACATCTCAAGAGCACAAGTCAAAATGAAACATTTTATACATAGGCTACATCAGGGCTATTCAACTTAAGGCCCGGGGGCCAGATCAGGCCCGCCAAACGATCTGATCCGGCCCACGTCCCATCTTCCAAATGTTATTATTATAGATTTTTTTTCTTGTTTACTGGTTTAATTCCTGGTTTGTACAAATTTAAACCTGGTTAGCTGTTTTTATGGGTTATTCCTTATTTAATTCCGCTTTAGACCTGTTTTGGACCTGGGATAGACCTGGCTTGATTCTCCTTTAGTCTTAGTTCCGACCTGGTTTGTAGCCTATCCAGCCCAGAGGCCATGGCCCTCCGAGAAATCTGGCCCTCAGGAAAATTAAGTTGAATAGCCCTGGGCTACATGTTCCGAGTCAGGAAGTGTGTAAAGACACTTCCTCATCTAAAGAGGGCTTTTCTGCAGTGAGCAGACATAAGAAACACACTGCGGGTGTCATTGTCTCCCATCACCCCTAGATGGGACCACCTCATCACACTGAAACAAGCGCAGGGCTCCCCCTGATTCAGCGCAATGGTGAGTTGTATGCTTTATGCAGTTATTTTTGCCGTATTTATCTGTCAAGTGTTGAAGGCCGGTCCGTGAAAATAAAACCATTACATTATTCCGGTCTGGTGCAAAAAAGGAGCACTATGCCTCTGGTAGGGTCTCCCATGGCAAAGGTGTCCAAGGCGACGAGCCAGACCAAGTGCAGTTCCCATATTAACTGGAAGGGATACTTTGAGGACCTCCTCAATCCCACGTCAAAGTCTTCCGAAGAGTAAACAGAGACTTAGGACTCGGAGGCTGTATCCACTGAGGTTGTTGGCAAGCTACTCAGTGGGTGGATGAGATCCGTCCTGAGTACCCCAAGTCTCTAAGGATGTTGTAGGACTGTCCTGGCTGATATGTCTCTGGAACATCGTCTGGACTGGCAGACCGGGGTGGTGGTCCCTCTGTTCAAGAAGGGGGACCGGAGGGTGTGTTCCAACTACAGAGGGATCACACTCCTCAGCCTTCCTGGTGTTGGAATAATTGTACATTTTGTATCGCTCTTTTATACATTCATTAGTATTGCATTACTTTGTGTGCTTAAAAAACTGCTTATGAGACTGTTTTGCAGAAATTTCTAAACAGTTGATTGAAACCAGAAACCGGTCAGACTTTGGAACTGATGACCAGTAAGATAAACGGAAAAATCCACTCAGACGACTTGCTGTCAACCCAAAGTTCAAACAAAGTTCAAAAGAATTAAAAGGTTATTTATCTGTCCACTGCCGCTATCTGTTCACCCCACCCTTTAGCGGTGGCAGTTAATCATGTAACCAGGGCGTCCCTTTTCTTAATAAAATGAGGAGGCTGACAGAGGGACTTCAGGGCGTTCGGAGCAGACTGTGTTCAGCGATTGTAACGGAAGCTTTCTCTGTTCGTCCTCCTCCAGAGTAACAAATTTGATTCCCTTGTCTTTCTTCATCTATTAATTTGTTGGGTTTGTGCAGATTTTAGACCTGTCACTGGTAAGGTCTTTTCCAGGGTACCGGAGAGGAGAATCCGACCGACAGTAGACCAGTAGGGTTTTCATCCTGGTCGTGGAACACTTGACCAGCTCTATACTCTCCATCTCGAGGGTTCATGGGAGTTTGCCCAACCAGTCCACATGTGCTTTGTGGATCTGGAGAAGGCGTTTGTCCGTGTCCTTTGGGGGGTGGTCCAGGAGTATGGGGTCCGGGGCCCTTTGCTCAGGGCTGTCTGGTCCCTGTATGACCGGAGCAGGAGCGGTGTTTGCATTGCATTGTTTTTATGGACAGAATTTCTAAGTGCAGTCAGGGGTCGGAGGGGGTCCGGTTTGGGGACTATAGGCTCTCACCTCTGCTGTTTGCAGATGATGTCCTGATGGCTTCATCAAACCAGGACCTGCAACAGGCACTGGGACGGTTTGAGTTGAGTGTGAACTAACTAAATCAGAGGCTCTGACTGGACTTATTATTACTATTTATGTGTCTAATGTTGGTGGCTGAGTAAAAAGCTATTTTGTTTTTATGTAACATAAAAATGACAAATTAACTGATTCAATCTAGAAATATGTTTTGCAGGGGTTAGTTACCTTGCTGTGTGCTGTTGTGCCACTGTTGAAAGTTGCGTCCAATTAGAATAAAGCTCCGTGAATTGTTCAGAGAAGGAATGAGATTCTGTCCAACGGCCAGAGGAAGGAACAGGTCTCCCGAGGGCGGGCAGCTAAAACAGGAACAAACAGTATATTAATACACAGGTTTTGACATCAGGATTTTAGTGCTTTGATGGAGAGCGGGGCCTATATAACTCTAACCTATATCACTATGCAGATGTGCACATTTTGTGAGGCAGGTGCTCTAAAATTAATCAAATATGTATGCTTTGTGTAAAATCGTGGGGGTCTGATAAAAGTGTCAAAGATGTCAGTTTTGGTTTTCTGGGGCATTTTATGGGAAGGCAAGGCAAGTTTATCTGTAGAGCACAATTTGTACACAAGGCAATTCAAAGTGCTTCACACAACAGGAAAAAATGCATTAAAATCACAAAGACATGGCACAAAATAATAGTTCAAGACATAAAAGAGAAGAGTGCACAAAGGAAAATCATTTCAGAAGAGTGCAAAGAAAATCATTGTCAGTCATATGCACAGCCAAACAAAACAGTTTTTAGCTTAGATTTGAACATTGCCAGAGTAGCAGCCTGTCTCACATCCCTCAGGAAGACTGTTTCCAGATTTTAGCTGCATAAAACTGAAACGCACATTCCCCATGTTTAGTCCTGACTCTGGCACCAGCAGGAGGCCGGTCCCTGAGGTCCTCAGGGTCCGAGATGGTTCATATGGCACTAACATGTCCGAGATGTACTTTGGTGCTAGGCCATAGAGAGACTTGTATACAAGCAGAGCTGCTTTGAAGTCTATTCTCTGAGCCACAGGGGCAGTGCAGAGACCTGAGCACAGGACTAATGTGATCGTACTTCCTGGTTCTAGTCAGGACCCGAAGCAGCAGCGGTTCTGGATGTACTGCAGCTGTTTTTACAGCTCGTTTGGAGAGGCCAGTGAGCAGGCCGTTACAGTAGTCTAATCTACTAGAGACAAACGCATGGAAATAAGTCTCTCCAGGTCTGGTTTAGACACTAGACTTTTGATTTTGGCAATGTTTTTTAGATGGTAAAAGCTGCTGATGTGATTGATCTGACGTGGCTGTTAAAATTCAAATCTGAGTCCATTATTACCCCCAGATTTCTAACTTGATTTGTAGGTTTTAGAGTGAGACTCTGGAGGTGGAGCTGCTAAAACTTTCTCTTTGTTTTCTGTGACAATGATTTCAGTCTTGTCTGAGTTCAGCTGGAGAAAAAGTTGTTTTGCATCCACACACTGATCTGTTGGATGCAGTGACAGAGTGGAATCCACTGGTCCATATTCACCTGCCGTCAGTGAAAACATAGATCTGAGTGTCGTCTGCGTAATTGTGATAGGACACATTCTCGCTGCGTATCAACTGACCTAAGGGCAGCATGTAGAGGGTTGAACAGAAGGGGTCCCAGGATTGACCCTTGGGGCACCCCACAGGTCAAGGTCAGGCATCTGGTCTGAGACACAGTTACAAATTTCGACAAAGAACTTCCTGTCTTCCAGATAGGATTTTAACCAGTTTTAGCGCAGTGGCCAGTGATGCCCACCCAGTCCTCTAGTCTCTGTAAGAGGGTCCCATGATCGACAGTGTCAAAAGCAGCCACTCAGATCTAACAGAATTAAGACTGAGGCTTTGCCCGCGTCAGTGTTCAGGTGGATGTCATTTGTCACCTTGACAAGAGCAGTCTCAGTGCTGTGATGAGGTCTAAAACCTGACTGGAAAACAGCAAATGAGTTGTTTATTAAGAGGAAATCAGTGAGCTGTTGGTAAACAACCTTTTCAAGGACTTTGCCCAAAATGGCAGATTAGAGATGGGCCGGTAATGACTCAGTACTGCGGCATCAAGACTGCTCTTCTTCTAGGAGAGGCTTTATGACCGCAGCTTTCAAAAAATTGGGAATGTTCCAGATTGAAGCGACATGTTAACTATTTGATGACTGGTGCTAACAAACTGTTCAGCACAGACTTTAGAAATCTGGAGGTCACACATGGAGGCAGCAGGTAGATGAACTCAGACTGGTGATGATCTCGATGGACAGTTTTGTCAGTTACAGGTGCAAAGTGAGTCAGCTCTAAGTGTGTAGGTTGGTTTGAGGGTTTATTTTTGCATTGTAGAATTTATAGCATTTTATAATGGACTGCTGAACTTTGTCATTAAAAGAATAATGCAAACTCATTACACCTTGGATGTGGAAATAGTTCTTTAACGGCCAATTGTATGTCGAAGAACATTCAAAACACTCATGTAAACAAGAGTTAAACAACATCATTAAGCATTAAGAACATGAGACAGTTTTCAAAGTTTATATTCATTATCCAAAACAGTTTTTCCTGATGCTGTCATTTAAATTATGTGTTCTCCTCCGGAACAACTGCAGGACCACTGTGGTTGGGAAAAAAACACAACAGGTCAAAGAAGACACAGAATGATCAGACAGAGCATACATCGACCACCATTGACCTTTGAAATATTGAACCCCTTTGTAATCTTAGAAGATCTAGAGCACATGTGTCAAACGCAAGGTCCGCCGCGGGCCAGATGTGCCCGCCAGATGCTTTTCATCTGGCCCGCCCGAAAACATTTCTAGTTTATAATGTATCATTTCCAACCCTTGACTAATCGCATTTTTATCGCTAGAACTACAATTTCCCACAACCTCCTTTGCAAGCCGACGGCCCCTAACCCCGCGCTTCTCCCCTGCCTGCGGCCCCGCTCTCTCCCGCGCTGCTCGTGCGCTGTGTGTCCTCAAGTGCCCGAGGGACAGCGACAGTTCATCGCAGCAGACCTTTAAAATTTCGAACACCACCCGACAGCGGATGACCTGTTAGCGCTCTGCCCCAGGGCAGATCGTGGGAAACACGAGAGAATAAAGAAAAGAGGCAGTTTTGTGGACGTTAGAGCTGTGCTAAAAGCGGCGCTTAATGCTAAGCATAACAACAAGAAAACAAACTTTTTGCTGGACAACTCTGTGAAGGAAAAACATACCAAACACAGTGCAAAACCTGGGCAATCATGAGCCACAGTGTAAAAACACAGGTCTCAGAGTGTAATAACAGTCTGAACATGACAGAGTGAAGCTGCTTTGAGCTCTCATTTCATTCACCAATGAATCATTTCGTCACTAAAATAAGCTTAAACTGTAAAAATAGTGAGCTCATATTGAGTTTTTGCAAGCAATATTAACATGTCTGTGATACAAACATTCAATATATCAGAATCATATCACACGTCCATGTTCCTCGTTCCTGCTGCTGCATGGAATGAATATCGACTCAGTGTCCACATAGAAACTATTACTAGGCAGTGTACTATAACATTTGTTATATTTTTTATTGCTTATTTTTACATTAAATGTTCGGCCCGCGACCCAACACTGAGCGGTCGACAAAGTCCCCTGGCCCAAATGAGTTTGACACCCCTGATCTAAGGAGTTGCCCCTTGCCGTGGGTTGAGACACTCACAGCGCTGAGTAAGACACGAAAGTTTCAAGAACGCATGAACCTTTTAGCGTTTCTGTCCACAGATATTATCAACATGAACATTGAAATCACCTGATATTATCAACATAGCATGAACATTGAAATCACCTGATTATGGACCAAACCATCAAAGTCTGTGCCGCTAACGAACTGAAAGCATCTCAGTAAAATCATCAAATAAACTTTTGCAGTGGCTGGCGAGGCTTTATAAACAATGATAGAGAATGGTATGCGAGAACCGTTTTAGCTCAATTATTAACAGGCTACGTTACTCCAAATGTTGAAAACACCCCAAAGACAAACCTGTGGGTAACCATTTAATCTCTAACAAAAAGCACACACAACTGTCCATCTCTCCCTTTTTTGTTTTCTCGTGATTTTTCAGATTCAAACACAAAGTTGGGTGGAGCAGATTCGATTAGAACTAAATTTCCTGTGTGTTTTTGTCAAGTTTTTTTTGTTCCATGTTTTCAGTTAATTTTGTTAACATGTAAAATCAAGATTATAAGATTATTAAGAAAATTAAAATTATTAATTAAGAATGATTTGTTACATAAAGATCTTTGACATTTTAGGTGGTGGCACGTAGCAAGTTTCATTAGTACTAGTTTTCAGTGTGGACTGGGCGTTATCTTGGTTTAGCATGGGAATATGTAAGGATCGGAACCAATAAATTTCTCAGATTGGGCAGTCGGACTCGCATTTTTGTTTCCCCATCTGTGTTGATGTTACTACAGAAAATAGCACTAGGGGAGGCTGTTTTACACAGGGCCCCGGGTTTGGTTTGATTTTTATTATGACTATAAGTCCCGGCAACGCTGAGACCCAGTGCATCCTTAGCTATGGGAAGTGATTACCAGGTGAAAGGCGGAGGGGGGATAAGGTTGGGGGGACTTTTTTGGTTGGTTTGCAGCGGGTGCCGGGGAGCGTTTTGGGACCAGGTGAAAGGCTGGGGGGTTTTCGGTGAGGGTGATTTTTGTCTATGTCTGTAGTGCAAACAGTCAGGGGAGAGTTTCATCATCGTTGATATCAGTAAACTCTTGCTAAATTAGCACCGTGAGTGGAGCCATCTTAATGCCTGATTTGATCAGATATTCAAGATGGCTGTGGAAGGCCCCTGGGTGGTAGGGTGGAGATGGAAAGGAGAGTGAGGAATCTGTAGTGGGAGTAGATGTTGCAGGGGGGATCCAGGGCTGATGCTCTGAGGGCAGGGGCGATGGTGGGGATACTGCCAGGCCCGCCACAGATGGGTCCAAGGCCTTTGATGAGGACCGTGCAGGAAAGAACTGAAATGACTTCAAGCGCTAGCCAAAGTGAAGATTGTTGTGGTGCTGGGCTGCAGATGAGTCCTTCGCTGGAGGTGGTGGAGGTGATCGTGGAGCAGCTGGAGTTGAATCCTTTGCTGGTGGTTGGAGCGGCTGCAAATGAATCTTTTAAAGGTGGAGGCTGTGGTTGTGGTGCTGCTGATGTTGAAACATTGGCTCGGTCTCTGGTTGATGGAGCAGGAATTCTTCTCTCATTCCTCTCTTCTCTAACTATCTGCTCAGGACCCCTGTCCAGGCCCAGCCTGTCCAGGCCCAGTCCAATGCCTCAGAGCGTGGAGCCAGGTTCTCTGCCAGCACACCTCACTCCACCTCTACAGAGGTCCTGTGGGCCATTTCTCTTAAACAGGGTCCTCTTTTTTCCCAGAATAGATAGAAGTTCTCAATGTAGTGCAATCCTCTAGGTGCACACTCTTTAGACAGCCATGTGTTCAGCTGAAGCAGCCGGCTAAAACTTGGTTGATCTTCCTGTTCGATGTTTGGAAGAGGTCCACTTATGAATGTTTTGATTTCCATTTTATTAAGCTCTTAGAATAACTCCAAGTTCTCTTTTCAAAACTTCAGTCTCTTCGTGTCGTGTGTCCACTGCGCCCACGCGTGCACAATCAGCTGTTTAACTCCTTTTATGTGTTGGCCAAAACATTAGAAATACGTGACGTAATCTCAGTGACTGTGGCGCTGGGAAAATAATGTGTTTTCATTTTTTCATGCATCACAGGTGACTTATCGCACCATCCCCAATCAAGACGACCTTGACGTTAGGCACAGATTCTCTCTCTGTCTCTGTCTGCCTTTTTGCCACGTCATGTCTCCCATTTTTCCTTTGTTCATTTACTTCAGTGGTGAAAATCTGTGTAAACTGTATTTTAGGTGGCGTTACATTATCTTTGTAGCCGACGTTGTTTTCCTTGGTCTTTAGACAGTTTTGGAAACGAAACAGAGTCACTCTGGTTTAGGTTGAAAGAAGCTGTTTTTCTTCTAAAAAATGTGGACTTCTTACCACTGGATGACACAAGGATTGTATCGTGCAGTCCTTTTTTCAGATTCCAAAGCAAATATCCGTGCTTGTAGCTCATGAATTTCTTTTGTTGAAATTTCCAACAGCGTTCACAGGCGTTTGTTTCTCTTCTCACGGACATGTCGCTGGGTTCGTCAAATTTGTTGATTAAAACTCGAAAAAAAATGCTCTTAAAATCCTTGGTTGACTTAAAAAAGTCATCAATAAAAAATGTTTGGAAGACAAAACTGATTTAAAAGCAAAATAAATAAGGAAAGCAGCTGAAGCAGGCAGGAGCAAGCAGGGAAGCGTCTGCACTCTTCGGAAGCAGGAAAAAGAAATCTCAACACAATCAACCCCATTGGCATTGGAGAAGTTACGAGTAGCATCGTAAAGAATAAAGTCTAAAGAATGGCGGTAAATGGATACCAACCGCCATAAAAACACCACCAAAGAAGAGACAACCAAAAAATATATATATATATAGAAAAAAAAAAAAAAACACATTTGAGCGATGCAGAAAATCTTTTTTTTTTTTTTTACTATACCCCAGATGTTTTAATCCGGCCCACAAAACATTTCTAAATTAATTTATTGCTTATTATAATCCCACATTCTCCACACAGCCGGTCTTATTAACCGGTACTCCTTACTCGTGAGACTCTCCGAGATCACTGAGAGATTCTGAGGCCACTCTATCCATTCATACTTTTCTGTCTGTTCGTGTCGTTCTCCTACTATTCTCTTCTCTCTCCCTTTTCTCTTATCGTGAGTGTTCGTACGACCTTCACTACCGCAGTGTGCGAGACAGAGCCGCGCAGAGCAAAGGAACATACGAGACGAGAGCAAGGAGACAACCCACCAGTGTTCTTTGTACGTTCTTTTCTCTCACACACACACACACACTCTTCTCTCACACACCACACCACACACACACACACACACACACACACACACACACACACACACACTCTCTCTCTCTCTCTCACACACTCACACACACAGACACACTCTCTCTCTCTCTCACTCTCTCTCACTCTCACACACACACACACACAGACACACTCTCTCTCACACACACACTCACACACACACACACACACACACACACACACACACACCGCAGACACACTCGGAGCAGGAGCACACACACACACCGCAGACGGAGCAGAGGAGCGGACTGAACGGAGCGAGTCCCGGGACAAAGCGACACGAGCCATGGCCCCACGACGGTCCACGCTCACTGGAAATACGCCGTTCAGCCTTCTGGGACTGTTTCTACCACTTTGTCACTTCTTTGCACGTAAGTTGCCGCTTCACAGCCTCGTTTTCTTCCGCCAGAACGGGAGAGAAGTTGCGGAGGACCGTTACTTAAACCGCACACGTTTCCACTTTGTTTCCATCGTTTCCGCGGTGTTTTTCCGCTGCTCGTTGAAACTTTCAGCTCGACCTTCAGCTTTAGCCTCTCCTCGGGCTCACGGTAGCGCTCAAGCCGCTCCAGCTGCTCCGGGCTCGACTGACCGACGCGACGTGGAAGCTCGGCACAGCAGCGGGGGCAGGACCGGGGAAGACCGGGGGAAGCACCGGGGGAAGCACCGGGGGAAGCACCGGGAGCGGCACCGGGGCTCGGCTTGGGCTGTTCGGGGAGCACCGCAGTGCCACCGCGGGCTGCCCGGGCCTGGGTGTTGGTGCAGAGGGTTAGCGCTGTGTTTGGGTCACGTTCGGTCGGACCGGCTCGTCTCAGAGCCTTTTACGGCAAAATCGCTGTCGGTAAACGGCTTCGTCTTGTGCTCGTTTGTTTCCCGTAAAGAGATGCTTTAGTTTGGTGTTTCAGCAGATCCACGGTATTCCCGGGCTGGACCGGGGCTGGACCGGGGCTGGACCGGGGCTGGACCGGGGCTGGACCGGGGCTGGACCGGGGCTGGACCGGGGCTTTGTGGCTGTATTTGTTGGCTGCACACGTTTGACACATTCAGCTCGGATGGTAAAAAGAGTGTTTCATCTAAAGTTTGTGCAGGTTGTGGTTTAACAAAGAAATACTGACTAACTGATAATTATGGTATCGTTAATTGATAAACTTTTATTCCAAATGTAAAAAACTAAAAGATAATCACAGTGCTATTGTGTTTAAATGTTGCAATGCAATGTTTTGTAGCAGCGACAGTCTCATCGACATAAAGAGTCTTACTACGGACCATTAGAACTTACTGCTGGACCATAGAACTTACTACAGGACCATAAAACTTACTACAGGACCATAGAACTTACTACTGGACCATAGAACTTACTACTGGACCATAAACTTACTACAGGGACCATAAAACTTAACTACAGGACCATAGAACTTACTACTGGACCATAGAACTTACTACTGGACCATAGAACTTACTACAGGACCATAAATACTACCATAACCTACTACAGGACCATAGAAACTTACTACTGGACCATAGAACTTACTACAGGACCATAGAACTTACTACTGGACCATAGAACTTACTACTGGACCATAGAACTTACTACAGGACCATAGAACTTACTACTGGACCATAGAACTTACTACTGGACCATAGAACTTACTACAGGACCATAGAACTTACTACTGACCATAGAACTTACTACAGGACCATAGAAACTTACTGACATGGACCATAGAAACTTACTACTGGACCATAGAACTTACTACTGGACCATAGAACTTACTACTGGACCATAGAACTTACTACTGGACCATAGAACTTACTACTGACCATAGAACTTACTACAGGCATCCAAGCACAAGGTCCTTTATACTTGTTTTAGTTTTATGTGTGTCGATAGTGTTGCATTACGTGCTGTTCTGAAGGAAAACTGAACATTATATTTTCATCAGCCTGTCCACAACCACAATCACAACCACAAACACAGTAGTTATCCATGTGTTTGAGTCACATGACTTTCTCTGTGGTCACATGTTGATGACGTCACACATGCCGTTTCCTCTCTGTTCAAGAGTCATGAAAAACCGCACATAAAAGTGAAAAGAGTTGAAGAAGACTGAAGTTCTGGGCTTTGATCTTTATCTACAGCGGCGAGTCTCGGGCACTTACGACACACTTTTGTGGACATTTCCATCTGCTCTTCCTCGTCCACACGCCCTCTGCACCGGACACGCCCTCAAAGCTTTCAGGAGCACGGACTTTGGGTCTGATCCTAAAATATAACATCCGGACTCCTTAAAACGGTCTGCAAGTAGGTAGCTATGTTTATTAGCATAGCTATTATCATTAGCCGGCAGCTAATGACCTGAAACAAACAGCTCAGCCTCAGGAGTGAGTCCTGTAAGTCCACTGGTCCCTCCTGTCCACAGGAATACATTTCTGGACAAACGGGGTCTTTGGGGACGAGACAGAAAAGGATCTTTGTTTTGAGACTTTTTGTTGACACAACCACAGTGAGCATTCGGCTTTGACTCAAGGTGGCAGTAGCAACGAGTGTGTGACATCACATGGACTCATGAATATCAAACGATTTAAGTTTATTAAGTTGAGTGTTGGTACTGTTACTTTTTAAAAGTAAATGCCTGAGCTTTATTCCTCTTTGATGTTGACAGCTGACCACAACACAATGCCATACAATAAGCACGTGTGGGCCTCAAGAGATGAACAACATGAGCAGCGACGCACAACAACAGAACCTGGAGTTTATTGAAATCAAACTCACCACATCGCTGTTGCCCTACATTTACTCCTCAGATACCAAAATAGTAGTTGTAACGAAGGAGAAGGAGTTTTTCTAACGCGCATCTGAACGTTTATTTCTCTTGAGGACAAGACTCCCAGTCACTAGCTGCACAGTGCGCATGCTCACAACACGCCGAGCTTCTGGATTGTGTGTGAGGGGTGAGACCTAACCAAAACGCGTTATGTTCCTCGTTCCTCTAAAACAGTAACGCGTTACCCCTGATTCTGATGAAGACATGACCACATTGTGAGAGTCATATTTGGACTTACTCTGTAACGTCTGAAATGCCAGCCTGACTTTGGGTGGAGCCGGTGAGCTAGCCCTGTGAGCGTGAGTGCAGTTTGTCCTCAGGTTTGTTGAAGCGTGCCGTGCGACATGAGAGCACGGGAAATGAAGACATATTTGAGGAGGAGGCTCCGCAGTGGCTCGCTCTGGGGAAGTATTGACCTGCAGCTGGGCCCGGTGCCAGCCCCATAGCACCGTCCCGTCTGCTGCATGCACCGCCGCGCGTGTGTCCCCAACCAGAGCCAACAGACACTCCACAACATCAGCACATGATGAGTTCTGTAGCCTCATTATTATTCAGCATTTATACAAGCTTTAGCCTGCTAATGTCTCCTTTAAGAAAACATGACATGTCTTCTTCATTTTTGAACCCTTAGTGAGATGAGGTAAATGAATGCAATTAATCCTAGAAAACGGGCCAGATTAACCACAGTTTTCGATTACACAGGAGGCTAACTGAGCCAATGAGGAGGCTTCAGGAGAGCGCTGAAGACCTCAGGTGGACCAGAGCAGAGTACTACAACAGAACACTGCTAAACACCAGGCCAAGCCCGACAGCGAGCATCTGTCACCATAAGAGCCAGTTACACCCGCAAGCGGCAATGAAGGGTCTTTAACCCCACTAAACCTGCGTTTGGTCTTGTTTTAGTAATAATGAAGTCATTGCATTTTATTTTGAAAATGTGTTAAAATAACGTTTAAATAATGAGGATTAAAAAAGCGCTCAAAAGTGTGATTAATATGATACGGCCTACATCTAGATATTATGCAGCTTTATTACCTCAAAAACAGCAGAAAATGTTGTGAAGTGCTTTGAAATCGTGTGAAGTCATTGTTCGTTTCTTAAAAGCAGCTGTTAAGTGTAGTCCAGTCATACATGACACTTACCGAGCTTGTGTTTTAGGGTTTTAGGGTTTTAGGGTGATTGGGTGAGCATCTGTCACCTTCCACAGAAGCGTCCCTGACTGCTGAGACGTGTCACTTATCAGCTGTTTTGGATCTGCCAGACTGGCCACTCCCCTTTCCCCCGGTGGTCTCTGAAGAAGCGTGTCCCTGACGTGTGGGAGCATGAAAGCTCCTTCGTCTCTGTTCATTGTTGTGCCTTGTTTCCTGATCTCTGCGTCCCGTATCCAGCGCTTGTACTTCTTATTTTGGAGTTGTCCCAGTCCAGGCCGTGGTTCTCCCGTTTGCAGTGGTCTGATATGGTTGATTTGCGAGTTTCCTGGTGGGTTCGCTCTCTTGTTTTTCACGTTCCTTCTGATGTTCCATCTTCCTTGTACTGAAACTCCGCCCTGTTTCTCTGATGTATGCTTTGTTGCATGGTATTATTTCTGCTAGAGTTGTATTTTTGGGGTGTACGCGCAGCTGTCTTAGCTTTGTGGTTTCAGGGTGTTGATGTTTCTTTTCCTGGCTCTTGGTGTTGTCTCTGCGATCTTCGTACGGATGGTATTGTCCAGTCCCACCCGGTTATGTGGTCTTTTGTCCTCTTCTGGTTCATTTTTGGTTTGTTTTGTGCTTGTTGTTTTCCCGTCTCTCTTGCCCACTTTGGTACGATCACTTTTGGAGAGCCTGTGTTCTTCCTCCGTCTGCCGGTCGTCCTCCTCCTCTGTGCTGATGTTTGAGTGCTTGTATAATGTTCTGACCACGGTGGGTTTCCTTGAAACTGTTGTTTTGTTTGTGTTTGTTGTGTTTGTGTTTGTTTATGTCCAGAAAAGCTGTCGCTCCGTCCTTTTCCTCCTGGGTTTTGTCCCTTGTGTGTCGGTGCTCTGTTAGCTCTGTGTGTGTGAGAGGGTCTGAGGTGGGACTCAACCTTCTTTTAGTCTGTAAGTATTGTTTTTGTCCTGGAACTCTGTCCAAGTCGGTGCTCCTAATGGTGCTGAGGAGTCGTTCAAGTGTCACGAGGTCAGATATGAGCAGTACACTTGGATGCCCTGCCCCTGCTCTAAACTACTGTGCACAGACTCTGTCGCTCTTCTGAGATCACCAAGGGAACAAAGCTGCTCCTGCAATGTCCCACCTCTACTCTTTTAAATATGCCTGTCACCTAAGGACAGGAGGATGGGACGGCAGCTGACATAGAAATAAATGATACGAGAACTGTTAAAGATACTCGTCCTACTTTGAAAACATACGCAGTGATATTACAGTGACGCACCACATGTTTCTGACCAATAGTTTGCCCTTGAAACACTGCAGAGACGGCGGTTTGCGCTCCTGCACGGATCAGCCTCGTACGCACTTTAATATGTCTTTTTATTCATACACATGAGTTATATGAACTTTGAAATGTGAAATACAGACACGTATTACTTCATGTGTTGCAATTGTCATTTGAACCTTTATTAACAAGCACAAACTGTCTGTGGGTAAGTAAACTGTCCCTATTGTTCCTTTATTTTCATATTGACTTGCTTATGGATTATGTTCCGGTTATGTTTACAGTGTATGGCTTTGTTGTGTTCTCGTGGTGGTGAAGAGGTTCAGTTGTAAATCTGTAGATTTAGTTGGTGGTTCTCTGTCTTTGTTGGATTGTTCAAGGAGAAGTGGGGGCACCTGTGGGCCGTGTTGGACAGAAACATGAAATCAGGAGAAGTTTGAGTCTGTCTGTTCTGGAGGCTGTGCAGACACACACGATGTAATGTTTGCGTTTGTGTGTCCCAAACGTGGCTCTCTGTTTGTCTTCTGCTAACGTTTGCTCTCGTGTCCTCTTCATACCGAGCTTTTTCTGTCTGCAACCTCAGACCGCACACACCACTGTTATTGTCAGCTCATCTTCTGACACTGTCCCTGCAGGTCAGAGTACACGCAGTACACAAACGCCTGACTCTCTCTCAAACTCTTAAAGTCCTTTCTTTTCTGTCTGCTCAGCGCTCAGACGCTTCATCCTCATTTCATTATAATATAGTCACTTCATCTAGCTGCTGTTACAGGTTCAACTCACTGATGTCTGCAGTTCAAAATGTTTCCAAATCACTGCTCCACATCTTTTCTTGAGTTTCCTGAAGTGTTTATCCAAGCGTTCCTCGTCGGCCCGATATGTCCCGCGGAGGCTGTAAGGAGGGGACTGGTCCGAGGCGTGGCCCGCAGCTCCCACTTCTGTAATTGAAGACCAACGTTTTGTGGTTCCTTCTCTTGGGGCCACATGATTCACAATCTAAATAAATAATGTAGTAATGGAGCGGCCAAATGACAGGCTCTAAATAAAGAAAGTGCAGGAGCAGAACTCACGCTGTTAATATGAGGCAGAACATTAAGTGTAGTCCCAGTGGCGTCCCAGTGCTGTCCCAGTGTCGTCCCAGTGTCGTCCCAGTGTCGCACCAGTGCAGTCCCAGTGGCGTCCCAGTGCTGTCCCAGTGTCGTCCAAGTGCAGTCCCAGTGCAGTCCCAGTGATCGCACCAGTGCAGTCCCAGTGGCGTCCTGAAGCTGTCCAGTGCTGTCCTCAGTGTCAGTCCGAGTGGTCGCTACAGTGCAGTCCCCAGTGGCCCCAGGTCCGCAGTGCGTCCCAGTGATCGGTCCACGTGTCGTCCAGCTGATTAGTCCCAGTTGTGACCGAGTGGCACAGTCCGCAGTTGGCGTCGCCAGTGCTTCGTCGCCAGTGTCGTCCCAGTGTCTCCCAGTCTGACCCAGTGTAGTCCCAGTGTCCGTGCGACAAGTGCAGTCTCAAGTTGCGCGTCTCAGTGATGTAGTCCCATGGTCCTAGTCGGCTCTGAGTGTGGTCCGTCGCAGCATCAGTCGAATCCCTAGTTGGCGTCGCCAGTGCGTGCTGTCCCAGTGTCGTCCCAGTGTACGGTCCAGGCAGTGTGCTCATGCAGTGCTCCCGTGCAAGTCCCAGTGCTGTCCACAGTGGTCGTGTCGTCCATGTGTCCCAGGTGCTGTCCGTCCTGCCAGTGTCAGTGAGCCCGAAAGTGCAGGTCCAGTGTCGTCCACCAGATTGTAGTCCCCAGTGCTAGTCCAGTGTCGTCCCAAGTGGTTGTCCCAGTGTCGGCACCAGTTGTAGTCCCAGGAGCAGTTCCCAGGTAAGTCCCAGTGTTCGTCCCAGTGTCGTTCCATGTGGTCGTCCAGGGTGTCGCACCAGTGCTGTCCATGTGTCGGCACCAGTGTAAGTCCAGAGCAGTCCCAGTGTAGTCCCAGTGTAGTCCCATGTCGTCCCAGTGTGTGTCTCCGCAGTGTCGCAACGCTAGTTGCTGTCCCAGTGCGTCCAGTGCCAATGTTCGCAGGCCTAGCAGGTCCTCAGTCGCAGTCCCAGTGCGTGTCCCATGTGTCGTAGTCCAAGTTGCTAGGTCCAGTGCCAAGTCCTCAGTGTTCGTCCGGCAGTTGAAGTCTGCCAGTGTCGGTCGCTCAGTGTAAGTGCCCCAGGCGATGAGTGTGTCCCGTGTAGGGTCGCCAGTGTGGTCCCAGTTGTCAGTGTGGCCCAGGAGCAAGTCCCAGGTGGTAGTCTCCATGTCGTCTCCAGTGTAGTCCAGTGGTCGCACCAGTGTGTCCACTGTTCGCCAGTGTCTCCCAGTGCTCCCAGTTGCAGTCCCAGCTGCAGGTCCGTCCCCGTCCGCTAGTCCAGTGCGTCCTGACCAAAGTTGCAGTCCCAGTGTAGTCCAGTGTTAGTCCCAGTGTAGTCCCAGTGCAGTCCCAGTGGCGTCCCATGTGAGTCCGAGAGCAGTCCTTGGTGTCGTCCCAGTGTCGTCCCAGTGTCGCACTCAGTTGTAGTCCCAGTGGGCGTCCCAGTGCTGTCCCAGTGTCGCTCCCATGTGGCAGTCCCAGTGTCAATTCCAGTGCAGTCCCAGTGTCGTCCCAGTGTCGTCCAAGTGCATCCGCAGTGTCGCACGTGCAGTGTAGTCCAGTGTAGTCCAGAGCAGTCCAGATGTCGTCCCATGTGTAGTCCAGAGCAGTCCAGTGCAGCTCCAGTGTATGTCCCGGAGTGCAGTCCCAGTTGTCGTTCCATTCGTGTAGTCTTTCCAGTGTCGTCCATGTGCAGTCCTAGTGCAAGTCCCAGTGCTTAGTTCCAGTAGTGCAGTCCAGTGTCAGTCCCAGTGGTCGTCCTCAGTGTGTAGTGCCAGTGCAGTCCCAGTGTTCGCACAGTGTTAGTCCCAGTGGCGTCCAAGTGTCGTCCAGTGTAGTCCAAGTGTTAGTCCAGTGCAGTCCCAGTGTCGTCCACTGTGTAGTCCCAGTGCAGTCCTAGTGCAGTCCCAGGTGCATCACCAGTGTGCCTGTCCCAGTGTAGTCCGAGTTGTAGTCGCCAGTTGCAAGTCCTAGTTGGCCAAGTGCCCAGTGTCGTCCGCATGTGCAGTCCTGAGTGCCAGTCCCAGTGTCGTCCAGTGTCGTCCTCAGTGTAAGTCCACGCAAGTGTCGCACCAGTGCAGTCCCAGTGTGCTCCCAATGTGTAGTCCTAGTGTTCCGCAGTTGCAGTCCCTTGAGTGTCGTTCGAGTGTCATGGCTTGGTGTCCAGATCGCTTGTCCCCGCCGGCTGGCAGCCGTCCCTGCTAACTTCATTTAGACTGATCTTTTAATATAGTCTCCATGACAGAAGCCGTGGCTGTTGTCTGCGCACCAAATTATCTCTGTGGTTTTACGTTTAGCCGACAGAATGGAATTGGCAGTGAGGCCTTTGTTAAGTTGTTGTTCGAGATTCTGTTGCATCTGTGGCTTTCAGCTGCTCTCCCCCATCCGTTTGATTTGTACCCTTAAATGTCTTTCTCAGCTGAAAGATTTCTAGAATGACATTAATAATAGCAAGGCGTGTTGATGTGTCTTTTGTGTGTGGGGACGCGGGTGTGCTGGTGTTAACGCTTGCAGGGAGCTCCCTTGTGGGTGCCGCGGCTCCTGCAGCTACCTCGTGTGTGTCGGTCCGCCCGGCCCCAGCGCCGCCCAGCCTCCTGCGGCTTCCTGTTTTGTAGCGGGCGCTGTGCCCTTGGGCCCTGGCGATCATTTGTGTACAACAACAGCTGACACTTTTAGAGTCTGCTCATATACATGACCTGAAAAGGGCTAAAGGGACACAAGGGGGGAATCAAGGGGTGTCCTAGCAAGGACATTGGAGGGACAACAGGGGGAGCACAAGGACCAGTCGGGGGACATGCAAGGAAAAGCAGGGGACAGGAGAAACACAGGGGGACACAGGGGGACACGGGGGGATACGGGGGGACACAGGGGGACACGGGGACACAGGCACAGGGATTTCAAAGAACCAAATATTTGCATGATAAGATCCTCATGTGAGCTGTGTGGCTGCAGGTGATTCATTGGTTCATTGGGCCAAGTTGAGGCTTAAGTGGTCGAGGTTTGGGTGGTAGAAGTGCCTTCTCACACACTGCACACACTTCTTTGTCTAGTTGTGTTTGCTTGGGAGCTCGCGATCTTGTGAGTGTACTTCATAGTTTTAAAGAAAGATACGGTTTTGTCTGCTGTATAAATATAATCGATGACACACAGGGATTATTCGAATCAGAAAAGGTTCACAGACTAGTCTTTTACAAAGCAATGAATAATAAGAGTGAAATATAAACAATGATCAAATATATAACATTAAATTAATGAATCTGGCTGAATATAAAAGTAACATTGAAAAGTGATGAAGGGCCCTCAACCGGCTGTCATTCAAAATGGCCACTGTCACATTGAAGAGAAATGTTTCTGTCTCATTGCAACATTGGAGGTGGCGCTGTAGAGACATTTTTGAAGGAGTCTTACTCCTTCATAATTATGTCAGGCTCAATACACAGACCTCTCTTTATGTCTAAATCCAGCGACGCTTCCAAATTGGCTGCTTTGTTAAACTGCTTGTTTACTGCTTGATTTTCGGGGCTCTGAACGTAATTTCAATTATTCCCTTGCTAAAACGATGCTCGTCCTTCATTTTGGGCCTTATAATAATCTCTTTTTTGGTCCTACTGTTCCCCATTACCAACACACTCTGTTTCCATAGGAGCGGTAGGTATGGGTCGGTGCAGTGTGTCCACTGAGCAAAAGTGACCCGCACCGCCTCGTTTAGGAGAGGTACTAGCTTCGAGCAGGTGCTGACTCACTTTGGCCCCACGGAACGGTTTAATGGAAGATGATTGGACAAGAGATAACAAACGAGAAGGCAGACTCAGGTTAAAATGAAACGGCAAAAACAGATACAAACAGAAAATAAACAGTTCTCACCAAATGCTGACTTGATCTGTTGATAAACTGCCGTATCGCCACTGATGCCAGCTGTATTTGTTTAACCCAAGCCCCCAGGGAGCAAGATGGTGGTCCATTAAAGTCAATGGGCCACGCTCGCTAGCATATGTCGCTACTTTAGTTTAGAAATGTTCATGACTGGAAAAAAGGCAGAAATCGCCACAAAATCCGACCTTTGTGAAAGCTGCAGGTTCCTGTCAGCCGAACACAAGCAGTTTGTTTTTACAGTGCGCTCTATGGAATGAAACATGCTTTCTGGGCTGCAGTTCCAATGGGCTGGCCACTGGGGCCAACTCACGACAGGTTGAAGCTAACAATACCCTATCCAGATCATTTGATAGATCCATGGTTGAGCCGATAGATGTAGCAAACCAAAGCTAGCAAAGCACCGTAGGATCAGCTATTTCCTGTTTTGCATAATGCTTCAAACACTATCCAGACTAGGGCTGCAGCTATCGATTATTTTAGTAATCGAGTAATCTATCGATTCTTTTCTTCGATTAATCGAGTAATCGGTTAATTTTTTTGTACATTCAGTAAACCATTTAAACACATTTAAAATCATTTTTAGATAACCGTTATAGTTCATAGTAACAAACAAATACAAAATAAGGAATTTCTGCTTAAAATAACACATTTTATTCTTAATTTCATATAAATTTGTCCCCAAAACAGCAACATTTCACTTCAGTCCAAACTGTTCTGTTTATATAGAAAGAATATATATAAAGGACTTAATTAACTAGCTCTGTCACGTCACTTAAAATAAGACATTTGTTAAAACGTTATGTTGGGTGGGACCAGTGGTCCTGGCGTTTTGAAGCATTTTGCGTTTTGCCGTTTTGACTTTGGCTCCGCGTCTCGGACTTTCTGTTTCACAACAGATTATTCTAACATAACCGCGGTCCTCGTGCTGTTTCCATGTGCATTGGCTGTTTAAAAGTACGACTGTGACTGGGAAGCAGAGTTGTTGAGTGGGGGTGCGCGGGGGTCCGCGGTGGCGTGTCGACTTCGTGGGGGCTGGGGTGGGCGGAGCTAGATGCGGTGTTTAGAGTTGCAGCTCGGATTATTATAATAGATCCGCTCTCACTCATCAAAACTCTTTAAAATCTTAAACTCTTTAAAACTCTTTAAAAACGCGCCGCTCACTTCCTGTCGCGCCTTCGTCAGAGCGGAACAAGCTCCGTGTGAAACAAAAGCGCCACAAGTCGTTCCGTGCGCTCGCGCGCCACAGATGATTCACGTGTTTTTAATTAAATATGTAAATTAAACGAATCATCGAAGCAATATAATAATAATCGAAGCTTTTTTGTAATCGAATTATTCGATTTACTCGAGTAATCGTTGCAGCCCTAATCCAGACCCAGCGCATCACATAAAGAGCAGAGACTTTGCAGAGAAGTCAAATGCAGAAAAAGCTGAGGAGGAACCAGAAGTTGTGTCTAGCTTCAGCCACGTCTCACAGCGCCACAAACATGGAACGGCTAAAAATCACAGGGTAAATGGCAGGGATCGGCCGTATGAAGATGAAGAATAATGATTTACATTGTATTTATTAAGAAAACATCGGTTATGTTTAGGTGACGTCAGCTGCTCACGTAGTAGACCACTGCGAGCTGGGCCCTTGACGTGAAAACGCAATCCGCCATTAAAGCAGAACTAAGAAATAGTTTGGTCTTTGTCTCTGTAAGTCCCTGTGATGGTTAAATATATATTTTGGGGGAATTGAAGTGTCCGTTGTCTCCCCCTGCTGTCTCTGTTTGGAAAATTTGCTGGCATTGATCCGAATACAACTCAGCTGAGAAACCCTGGCTCTTTGTTATAGTTTTGCTTGTGATTATACTGTTTTATTTTGATAAAGAAATACAAGAAAAATCACAGGGAATAAAAAGCTTTTGTGTCTGTTCTCTGACAGTATATTTTCACATGGGAGCTGCAGGGGAGCTCTATCGCCAAACTTACTTAGTTCTGCTTCAACAGAAACGGACTGAGACACACACCGGTCTGGGGACCCAGGCTAGTAGAAATGTAACTTATCATTTGTTTTTATCAAATTTGATGGGGGCGCCAGAGAGCCATCACATGCTCTCCATTTCGTTGAAAAATCACCATAAGCACGCCTCACGTTTTATATCAAATTGATCATCTTTTATCGCACACAGGGTTTTACTTGTTTTGACAAAATAGAAAGTGTTTACAATGCAAAGTGTTCAGGAGATGTCAAAAGATGATGACATGTGACTTTGTCATTCCTGGGTCACTATAAAGCACTGGATATTTTTACATTTGTGCTAAAATGTCTACAGGATGTTGCTGAATCCTACTAGTGTCACAGATTAAGGGGGAAAACAACAAAGAAAAGCGCTGCATTTTGTCGTGCCACTGTATATTGTTGAGACAGGTTTGTCTTCGGCTTTTCAGTCTTTGATGATAACTGATACGGTTTCAAATGCTTGCTTTTGTTGTATAATCCTATAAGCAGGAATCAGACAGTAATAACTGTATCTTTTGACACTAACTGAGTTTGTCGTTCTCTTTGAAATCACTGAGCTCCTTGACTGTTTCAGACAAACAGTGCATTGTAAATATTGATGGGGCTTTGATAATGGATCCATCGCTGTTGGCTGAACAGCTCATATTTCCTCAACACGTGTACATGCTCCAGAAGGCCATGTTATTGTCAAAAAAGTTACACTAAAACACGGGTTGTCTTATTGTCTTATAGTCTTTAGCAGTCCTCGTGTCGTGAATAAACAGGAGAAAGACAGGACTCAGCTCTTTATTCACTGAGTCATAGGAAAGTGCTGCACAAACGGCTTCCAGATATTTCCGTGGTGAACGACCCAGTGTGAATGAAGAGAGGCAGAGCGGGGGGAGCAGCTTGTGGCAGTGGGTGACCGAGGTGAGGGTCATGTGGATGAGCGAGTGCATCACAGAGGACTGCAGCGTCAGCTCCAAACCAGAGGAGAAACAGGTGGGGCTGTGCCTTTGTTTGTCTCACTGTGCTGTCAGGAGCTTCTACCACCCAAGTGTCACTGCAGCCAATCAGCATGCACGTTACACCAATGTCACATGGAAGTGCTGATCAAGGGATTCCACATTTCCCCAAAGCGTTTGCTTCAACACAGAACAGACACAGCCAACTGTTGCTATGTCAAACAAACTTGGTTTCTATTCAAAATCTCATGACTCAGAAGTATTGTTTTCATTTAGCTCATTAGACAGAAGGGCTGTGCTCGTGGAATATGTGAGCTGCTTGTTGCACAGTAGTAAACATGACAATCCAAAATGGTGAAACATGTTCTACACAGCGCATAATGGTGACCGTGGCCCACAGTCCATTTTGTCTACACATTCTGCTCTACAAAGGCACTTTCTTATCGTTTTAGTTTGACACTTGTTTGTTTAGTTTCTTTACAAAAAAAAGATTTTTGGCACAGCATCGTTTCCATCTGTTGTCCCTTGACAAGCTGATGGGTTTTGGTCATCATCATCATATTTAGATGTTGTTCTTAGAAAGTGTATCGTCTCCATCTCGTTGCTTTGTGTGTCTGACCAGTGCTGTTATTGTGAGTATCTCGGCATGAATATGTGTTTGTGTAGTAGGAGCATCACACAGCTGTAGTAGAGCTTTTTCTGTTGCATACATACAGTACATCATAAAGTAAATGACAATAGTAGCCTACTGTAGGCTCAGCAGCATAAGTAGTAAGTAGTTAGTAAGTGCCTAAAGTGTGTCAAATACACTGTCCATAAGTGTCCACTTGGATTGAACGAAGCAAAGTCTCCTCCTGCTGGAGAACTGACCTTTCAGGATTTAAACCTGACGGATGCAGTGAGTGGCTTTCTCATTCCTGAAACAACCATGTGGAAAGACAAATCCCGCGGTCATGGAGAAAATGTCAGTGTGTTTGAGAAGAGTCAAATCATTGGCATCGAGCAGAGAAAAAGATCTGAGGAGAAGCAGCAGACTAATCTACAAGATCTGAACATCCGTGAGAGTGTTTGGGACGAGCTGGAGAAGGCTTTGTGCAGTGGTCAATCTACATCATCAACACAAGATCTTGTGTGAGGAACACTGACACGCTGAAGATCTGCGTGAGGAACAAGGCACGCTGAAGATCTGCGTGAGGACCAATGACACGCTGAAGATCTGCGTGGAACAATGACACGCTGAGATCTGTTGTGAGGACAATGACACGCTGAAGATCTGCGTGAGGAACAATGACACGCTGAAGATTCTGTGTGAGGAACAATGACACGCTGAAGATCTGCGTGAGGAACAACGACACGCTGAAGATTGTGTGAGGAACAATGAACACGCTGAAGATCTGCGTGAGGACACGAACACGCTGAAGATCTGTGTGAGGAACAATGACACGCTGAAGATCTGCGTGAGGAACAACGACACGCTGAAGATTGCGTGAGGAAAACGACACGCTGAAGATCTGTGTGAGGAAACAATGACACGCTGAAGATCTGTGTGAGGAACAATGGCAAGCTGGATGGAAATATATCTGTTAATGTTGCAGAAACTTGTTGAAACTATGCCACAGTGAATGTGGTGCTGAATCAAAGATATTAGAGTGAGCCTTTTTTGTGGTGACTTTTTTGTGAACAGGCTATACAATATTAATAAACTACATAGGTCTTGGCTTGTTTCACTCCTAAACAGTTTAATTAGTCATTTTGTGTTTAAAATGGCACCAAAAATTGGCTTTATAATTTTTCTCTTTTAAATATTGATGATCACCCAAAGTCTGCTTGCCTACTCATAAAAGTCACAGCACGCTACTGGCACACCACACACACACAACTCTCACTGCACACACACAACAAAATAAGGCAATCAGTATAGAATACCAAAGAGATATGTTTGAATTAAAATGTAAATGAAATTTTAATCAAGCAGGTAATAATCTTAAAATCAAGTCAATCCAGAGCAAGAGGAGTCAAAGGTTGGGAACAATATAGGATAAGAACATTGAAAGATTTAACAAGGAATCAAAAGGTATGATCGAAGAGGGAAAATGCAGGAAGGCACAGAGAGGGGTCGAACGTCAAGGGGATATCGGATTCGAGTATTTGCAGAATGCTCGTGCAGAAAACATGCATCAAGAGCACATTAATGACCAGATAAGGAAAAATAAAAATAATAAATAGAATATGAAGATGACAGCATGAGAAAAAGACAAGTAAACTTTCGAGATGATTTGAAACAGTGGAAAGAAATATAAGGATGATCAATGATAGCATATAAAAGAAGTAAGCGATAATTTCAAGTGTAAGTATCATCTCAAACGGTCCATTGTAATATTCTATAAGATGATTTTCATGCGAAGTTTAATCCGCTGCTATTGGGGGGGTATTGAGAATAAGTCAATTGAGAGACAGTACAATAAAAGTAGTTCGCGCTGTATGAAATGATAGAATAGAGATGTAATCATTGTGGAAAGGTGTAGGACACAGAAATATCGTATGGAGGATAACCATCAAACCAGTCAGAATAGTACACAATACACACACACACAAACAGCAAGCTCTCACTGCACACTACACACATCACAACCAACACGTACTCACTGCACACACACACACACACACACACAACTCACTGCAACACATCACACACAAATCACACACACACACGCTCTCACTGCACACACTTGCCCCCCACCCATGCACACACACCTACAGTCACTGAAACACACAACACACACAACACAACACTCATGCAACACACACACACACACAACACTCACGAATCACCGCACACACACACAAACACACACACTCCACTGCACCACAACATCTCACATCACTCACGTGCACACACACACACACACACACACTTGTATCTCACTACACGCACACTGCAAACACATGCACACTGCACACACACACACACACACACACACCACACAACAAACGCACAAATCACTGCACACACACTTGTACTCACTACACACACACACACACAAAAACAAACGTAGTCTAACTCTGATAAATGCTTTTAAAACCCTCTTTGTCTTCAAGCATAGAAGTTGAAGTTGTGCACCAGAGAGAGAATGTGGTCACCTTTGAAGCGATGCCTCAAGCTGCCCCACCCAACACTGCCAGTCGCTGTTCAAATACATACCAAAAATCTAAAATGAGTAATGATGGGAATCATTTGCAAAAAAAACGGTGTAATTCCCTGTGGTCAGGGTGTATTTGCGGAAAAAACATTCCAGTAAGTTGGAGCGGCTTCATGAAAGTACAGTAGTATGTCGGTGTAATCCTCATGTCCGGAGTGTTCCATTGGTAGAAAAAGATTCAGTTGTAGTCATCTGGACTCTGTTTAGAAAATACCAACGTTTCGACTTCTCATCCAAGAGTCATTCTCAATCTGTGAAACAAGTCTGAGAGAACTTTTGAGCGCCTGGCTTGCCCCACCTCAAGTCCTTCACCTCCTCCTGCTTGGACCCCCTGCAGTTACACCTAGAGAGCCAACAGGTCTGTAGGCGACACAATCACCTGGCACTCCCACTTCATCCTGCAGCATCTGGACTCCCGCGGGAACCTTACGCCAGGATCATGTTTGTGGACTTCAGCTGCTTCAACACATCCTCCTTGCTCTGCTCAGGACAAGCTCGTCCAGCTCAACGTGCCCGACACCACTGCAGGTGGATCACTGACTTCCTGACGGATCGGAGGCAGTGCGTGCGCTGGGGAAGAGTCTCAGACACTCGACTATAGCAAGGAGCTCCACAGGGCTGTGTACTTTCTCCTCTGCTCTTCTCCCTGTACACAAACTGCTGCACCTCCAGCACGACTCCGTAAAACTCATAAGTTTGCGGATGACATCACCCTCATCGGGCTCATCTCGGACGGGGATGAGTCCGTCTACAGGAGGAGGTGGACCGGCTGGTGTCCTGGTGCAGCGGTAACAATCTGGAGTTCCCAATCCAGAAGACAGTGGAGATGATCGTGGACTTCAGGAAAGCCACAGCCCCCAGCCCCCCTCATCATGACAGACTCCCCCATCACCACCGTGGACTCCTTCCGCTTCCTGGCACCAACGCATCAACCAGGGACCTCAAGTGGGAGCCCTCCATCAGCTCCCTATCAAGAAGGCCCAGCAGAGGATGTACTTCCTGTTGAAGCTGAGGAAAGCAAGCTGCAGTGCAGATGATGGTGCAGTTTTACAACGGCCATCATTGGATCCATCCTCACCTCCTCCATCACCGTTGTGGTACGCTGGAGCCACAGCCAGGGACAAACAGAGACTACAGCGCCCTCTGCTGGAGCCACAGCCAGGGACAAACAGAGACTAACAGCGCATTGTGCGTTCTGCTGAGAAGGTGATCGGCTGCAGACTTCCATCTCTGGCAGGACCTGTACGTCTCCAGGGCTCTGGAGACGAGCAGGTCGGATCACAGCTGACCCTTCTCACCCTGGACATGGACTATTTGAACCACTCCCCTCAGGCAGGAGGCTACGGTCCATCCCGACCAGAACCTTCCCGCACAAGAATAGTTTCTTTCCCTCTGCCGTTGGTCATGCCCTTCAAACACCTGCCACTTTAACTGCAACTCTTCATCACTCACTGCACTTCATTCTGCACTACAACTGTAAATCTATCTGTTACTCTTGTGTACATAGAAATGCCTATTTTTATTTTTATTGTATAGTAATTTTAAATTGTTTCTTAATGCATGCCCTTTTTGATTGAATTATGTGTTGTTTTATTATTGCTCAGTGTTCTTATGTTGCACCTTCATGGCCGAGACAAGTTTCTATGTTTGTGAATTTTGTTCATTGACAATGGCAATAACCCTTTCTGATTCTGATCCTGATTCTGTTCATAAAAAAGTCACCACAAAAAAAGGCTCACTCTAATATCTGTTGGACCTTTATCTTTGTTCAGAGCCAGGTCGGGTATCCACAGGCTGAGAGAGCATTCTGGACATTTCATTCTGGTGTGTTTCCTCTTTCCTCTTGCCCTCTGAGCTGGTGGGCACCGCTTGTGCTCTGTGTTGTAGTGTTTCTGATCACCTCCAGGTGGCGCTGTAGTGGGTGGTTAGAGCCAAAGAGCAGGTCCTGATGCGTGTGTGGGTTTCCTATAATACTTCTATCTGGAGCTTCCCGTCTTCTCCTCTGATAGTGGAACAATCAAGAAAGGCCAAGCGGTTCTCCTTTGCATCTTCTCTTGTAAACCTGATTGCGGGTCCACTGCATTGATGTGCTTGAGAAGGCTTCCAGCTCTTGTTTCTTAATTGTCACAAAAAGTGTCATCCACGTAACGGTACCAAAGACTTGGAGCAATGCCATGAAAAGGAGGTCAGTGCCTTCTTCTCAACATGCTCATGTACAAGTTGGCCACTATGGGAGACGGGCGAGCCATGGCACAGCCGTGGATCTGTCTGTAAAATGTCCCGGAATTGAAAGTATGTTGGTGTTAAGACAGATGTCTAGTAGTTTGCAGATTGTGTCAGAGTGACAGTTGTCCTTTCCTGTAGGTGGTGTCTTCCTGCAGTCTCGTCCTAACCGCTGCTACTGCCTCAGAGGTCGGGATGCAAGTGAAGAGGGACACAACATCATAAGAAACCATCAGATCATCTGAGTCCAATTGGAGATGTTTCACTTTGTCCACAAAAGTGTGTGTGTTTTCCACATGATGTTCCGAGTTCCCCACCAAAGGTGCCAAGATCGTTGTTAAATGCTTGGCCACATTGTGTGTGATGGAATCTGTGCTGCACACAATGGGTCTGAGTGGAACATTCTCTTACAGTAGTAGTAGTACTTTCAGACTCACACAGGCTGCAGAGCCTTCTCACTTCCACAGTCTCACTGCAGCACACAACCTTTCAGTCTCTGAGCTGATTAAGATATTAGGATAAAATCTGTCTTTGTAGACCCTCAGTCGTCCAGAAAATGTTCTGTTTTTAAAGGTGAAGACGAAACAAAGTCTGCTCCAGACAGCCTCGTGGGTCTAAACTAGACGCCTCCCCTCTGTTTTGTAGACGCTGCGCTAAAACAAGCTCCATGTGAAACAAAAGCTGCAATTAGTTCTGTGCTGCAGCTTTGCATGGTTTTAATGAAATATTTATGAAAGCTTTTTTTCTCTGAGGTGGCGTGTCCAAGTTGAAGATGATTGACTTGTTTACAAGTGAACTTTACGCTGCATTGTGAGAGCTTGTGGTCAAACCACGAGTCTATTAACATTGGCCTGTTACTAATGTGAAACACTTAGGCTCTAATGACAAGAGGCCCACTGCCCCGAGCACTCCAAGGGCAAAGCCACAGAATCACATTATCCTTTTGCTGTGTCAGTTTGACTTCTCTGGGCCTGCTCCCTGTGACAGAATGTGCTTTGTGTAGCCGCTCATTACCTCCCAAATCTTTGTTTTGTTGTTGGACAAAAGGCTTGGCTGGCCACCTCTGTGTCTTCAAACCCCCACAACAAACAACAAGTCCCACACAGTTCCTCCGGACACTGCGGGAATGTTTGAGTAGCCTCAACCCACAGTGGCCCACATTGTCCTCTGCAGCCCTGCACTACAAGCACAAGCTCAAAGGAAAGGTTGCAGCTCGTCTTCAGCACTTTACACGGCAACACTATTGACCCTTTTCTCCCCAAAGCTAAGGTCTAATCAGAACAGACGCCACACTCAGAGCGCAGTCAAGCTTTGTGGCAATGTTTGGTTTTAGCCCTCTTTCTGAAACAATACGTCTTCTTTACTGTGATCTCTAGGTTGTTTTTCATTTTTGGCTCAGTGCTTTCAAAGCTAAGCAGAAAACCATAGTAAAACTCCAAAGATAAGCGAACAAAAATACAAATAATGAGGCGTGACTAATAATTTATATTTCTCCCTTTGACAGACAGGCAGGCGTGCTGAACCTACAGCAGGAGGAAAGAAAACTTGAAGAGCCTCTCCCTCCCCCATTTTGAAAACCCCTTTGCCATGAATGAACCCACTGAAAGCCTCACACCCTGAGAACACAATGGGAGGAAGGAAAGGGCCCGATCAGCCCTCTGTAGGCTAATGTTTCTTCACGCGCTGCACAAATATTTCTTAAGATAAAGACGTGTCCCAGAGTGGCAGTTGACCAGTGGGCCGGTCACTGCCTGTGACTGAGGGCTGATCAAGGCAATAAAACAGAGGCCATTCAGGCATTGTCTGACTGTTTTCACCACGGCTACCACTTTAGAGGGCGACAATACCAAACAAATGGCTCCATGGCCTATTGACTAATTGAGTCAGCGTTGTGTAAGGGCACGACTCTGGCGATGTGTCAGCTCCACTGGGAATAAGAGCATTCCCAGGTCGGACTGTAAATTCCACACTATTAGCGTTCATTTGTGCAGATCTGTCCACTAATGTTTGTCTGAGGTGCTGTTTATCCTTGTAAGAGGCAGAAACAATTTACGTTTTGCGATTTCAGCTTAATCCAATAATGATTACACTATCTACATCACCTTCAGTGCTTAGTGTGAAAAGGCCTGCTGAACACACACATGAGCATGGCCTGACAACACTCTTTCTTACAATAGATTTGGATTTGGAAAGTATTTGTATTTTGAGAATGTTCAATGTTGCTGATGATTGACGCTGACGCTCTTATATACGAGCGATCTACTCAAACATAACAAGTTGAACTTATGCACATGAACTTTGAAACACGTCAGAACAACTCCTTGGATGTTTCACACTGTTAATGGGACTTCATTGGTGAAAGGGGGCACTTAGGGGTTGTTGAATTACTCAAATAAGTAAATAGAAATGGTTCTATAAAAGGTCTTTTATAACCCACTGCAATCCTATTAATCCTAATGAAACATCATTTAGTGAATGGAACATTATAGGCTTTTTTTTTCTTTCTTTGTCAATTCTTGAAATGTAAACATATAAGACACAGAAAGACTGAAAATACAAATATAAATAAAGTGATACATTCAATTCAATTAAATAACGGTACAACAGTTCCAATTTATAAGTCCCACTTAGTCCGAAGTCTAATGAATGTGTCTATTTTTAAATTAAGTCAGAATGTCATTCTTGATTAGCCCATTTTTTTTTATTTTTTTGGTGATAGCCTCCTTCTCCACTGCCATTGACATTCCAAAGGAATCCATTTATAGTATTCACGGCAGGAGTTTTGAGGCCCAGATGCAGTGCAGAGTCCTGAAGTCCAGTGGGATGCCATTGGCAAAGAGAGTTCGTAGTGCTTTGTTAATCCCAGTCCAATATTTCAGAGCAACAGGTAAACACATGGTAATCCACAGTTTCTCCAACAGTTAGCGTTTCATCGTGAATAATGAGCACTTTGACATGGTCCCTCTAAACATGTGATTTTGTGGTCCTCCACTGGGACGCATATACCTTCTTCACCTTTTCTTTTCATTTTTTACGGCTTGTTCCCGTTAGGGGTCACAGGTGACTGGAGCCTATCCCAGTGCCTTTGGGCCTTAAAAGCTTAAGACCTTCTTCAACTGTCAAGGCAAAATGACCTTCCCTATCCCATGTATTTTGAATATATATAGTAGAATGGTTGTCAAGATAATGAATGCATTCATATAATTTAGATATTCCCCTTGACTATGGCCTAGCACCAAAGTACATCTCGGACATGTTAGTGCCTTATGAACCATCTCGGACTCTGAGGACCTCAGGGACCGGCCTCCTGCTGGTGCCAGAGTCAGGACTAAACGTGGACCGGCCTCCTGCTGGTGCCCAGAGTCAGGACTAAACATGGACGGCCACCTCCTGCTGGTGCCAGAGTCAGGACTAAACATGGACCGGCCTCCTGCTGGTGCCAGAGTCAGGACTAAACATGGGAATCTCGTGTTGTTTTATGCAGCTAAAATCTGGAACAGTCTTCCTGAGGATGTGAGACAGGTTCTACTCTGGCAATGTTCAAATCTAAACTAAAAACTGTGTTTTGTTTGGCTGTGCATATGACTGAAATGCTTTTCTTTGCACTCTTCTCTTTTATGTCTTGAACTATTTGACGGAGCCTGAAAATGGCACTTTTAAATAGTAGAGCGGTCAGATTTGCCACAGGTTGGCGGTGCAATCGCAGGTGCCTCAGGTGAATACTGCCATTGTGTCCTTGGGCAAGACACGTAACCCGCTCTGGTCTGTGAGTGTGTAAGTGGTTCCTTGATGTAAATCGCTTTGACAAACGCTTTACTATTTGAACACAAAATCCAGTCAGAGGGTTCTAATGGTCATTGCCTTGCCTGATTTCTTGGTCATAAGAACTCCTGTTTCTCCAAGTCCGAGGATTCTTTCAACATATCAAAGCTTTTCATTTCATTCAATTTTACAACCTCGTGTAAACTGTGGTCATAAGCCAACCAGCTTTATTGTACTTTAATCTCTTGATTGCACCGTTTTTCCAAAATTGCTATTTCAGCTCCTATTTTTTTATTTTGCTCTTAGGTCATGACAGGCAAATTGAGCTGCATAAACCACCCTTGAATGAGACTTTCAACCTTTCCAGTTACTTATGAATGTCTTAACTAGCTATCTACAATAATTCAATCTGGGGCTCTTATATAGGCCTAAATAAATTGACTGCCCCCTAGTGCCTAAACCAAAAGTGACCCTGCTACAACATACTTGCTGCCTCTATGTTGTCTAAAAATCAAGTGTCCTGGCATAAAGACATGTATTTCCCGGGTGCCAGCCGTGCCGTGGCTGTCTCCAATTGAATTCCTCACAAACGCGGTGAAACTTTGCTAGTTGCTGAATAATTAAATCAAAGTTTTGCCGTGCTCCTGGAGGCCTCCCTTAAGCCTTCAGGAACAGCATGATCAGTCCGCGTGGTGGAGTGGCGTTTCCTCTTCATTAGCCGAGCCCGTGCGCCCTCTCCAGAGTGAAGCGGGGATCACAACTGGAGCCCCAGGACCAGTTTTGGATTGTTTCTGTGAGACCTGAACAGCAAATCCTTCTTCTTCTTCTTCTTCATAGCCTCAATCTCCACCTGCAGCTCCCCACTGTCTTTTTCAGATCAGTCATCTCTCTTGCTCCTTGTTTTCTGGGGGGTTTCTGGGTGAAATTGTGAATTTAAGATCAAAATTGGAATTGAGACAAAGCCATGCAACTTGGGGCTAGTCCTGAGCCATCGCAGAAGTCCTATAAGCCTGTTTAGTTTGTGATTTGGTTCACGAGCTGATTATTCAATCAGGAGGCAGAATGAGCTCCTTACTTTGGGTTGCCAGATTCTACAGCTAATTTGGCAATAGGCCAGATAAATGTGCCCTCAGTTAATGGCATCCCAGGTACAGTTGTGGTTGTATTGCAGAATCTTAACAACTGACTGATACCATTTTATGCAGCTTTAATGGCAAAACAAAGGTGCATGAAGTTGTTTGATAGTCAGTACAGTATTCTTCGTAAATGGCCTTAATAACTTCTGAAATATCTGCTCAGAGTAATGAAAGCTGCCTCAGCCTCCTGCAGAGATTTCAAATGAATACAGCGTGGAAAAAACTCACATGGAACAAAACATACGCATAAAACTTCCTTATTTATTTGGATTTTCAATTTAAAAATCGATTTGCATTTGGCAAATGTCAACGGCTGGACTCTAACCCACAATGCCGCAGTGGTAACAGCCACTCACATGGCAACAACCACACATGTGCAATGCCCGTACACACCGCACCACTGGCAAGCACGCTTACTCATAATTTCAGTGAAAAATTAACAAAGCATAACAAATAACAAGCGTGATTATTCGGTTGATCCATATTTGTTGTTACTCAGTTCCAAAAATAATAGTCAAAGCCTAAAAAATGATTATTGTGACAATTGTTTAAGCAAAATGAAGTCATTTCAATTAAGAATGCTCCAAAAAGGTAAAGCTCAAACTGGCTGTCTATGTCACATTACTTTTACTTCATCATTCAGAAAGTTTGATTTCAGAAAACTGATCCCACCAGAGCTGTGTCTCGACCGTTTTCAATCCATGGTAACGAGCGTTGGCATTCGCGGCCCCCAAACACACAAAATATGTGACCTTGCTTTTGATTTGATTTTGACCCCCTGAAATCATTTCGCGACCCCTAGGTTGAGAACCACTGCACTAAAAGATAGCATAATGTAATAAAACAAAATTGGTCACTTGTTAATGGTCAAATTGTGATGCTTGTTCTCATAATAATTGTAACCCAAAAATGTGGTGGTGGAACGTCCCTGGAACAAGCTTGACAAACTTTGTCAATGTTTTGAGGCTGTAAATTGGAACCAACTGAACTTGTAGTGACCACGCATTCCTCTGTCTGGGAAAACCTCTCGTGTCCTCGTCGCTCTCTGTTGAATTTTGATCCATTTTCAAGCATTGTTTTGAATCCATTCTTCTCCACCTGACAATAATAGTCAGTGCGAGACTTTATACGTGCCTCTTTGTAACAGTGAACCACAACTTCTCCCCAACAAAGACGTACTTAAATGACATTAGAGTGCCGCACATCTTGTTCAAGTCTTCTCCTCGTCGATCAGGTTTCAGCTCTCCAGTGTCCTCATTCGTCCTGGGTTTGGTCTGGACGCCTTGACGTTTCCTTTTTGGTTTAGACCTGGACCACACTCTCCCCTGCACGGATCTTGTGTCTGCATTTTTCTCCTGTGAGGTCTTAGGATCTGTCCCTCACAATTCCAGCAATTGACAAGATTGTCTGTTCACAGACACGCAACTTATTTAGCAGCATCTTGCACTCTCTGTAACCTTCTCTTTTGGGAGACGGACAACTCCTGGGAGGTTGTTGCAAAGGCTTGGTCAGACCCTCGTAGGTGGAGAGTTGGCTCATCAAACGGTCCATGTTGGATGTTTGAGCTGGTTGCCAAGCAGAGAGGAAGGTTTTGATTTGGACTCGAGTCTCAGAGCAGCTTGTCGCAATTAGTGATGTCAGCAGGGAGAGAAACAAATACGCAGCGTTTGTTTCAAAGGGCATGCATTGCCGTCCCATGAGTTCACTCTTTCCTCATATTTCTCAAGGAAGTCGGAATGAGGCAAAAGTGCAGGCCTGTCCCTCGCCTCGCACTGAGGTCTGTTTGGGGCAGGTCAGGGTTCAATAACGTAACAACTCATGAATAAACCTGTAATAATGCAATGGATAACAGAACATTTGAAATGTGTGCTGCGACATGAAGTCATCGGCCAAAAGCTGACTTTGTCATGGCATTTCCCACACTAGTGACTGACTTTTGACTCCATCTACTGGCTGCAGTGGGAATCACACTAGCTAGCTTTCCTCCAACATGCTAATGCTGGCACGCAGCTGTAATGAGCGTGAGTTTGTGGACGTAAAAACAGTGCAGAATACATCACCGGTCCATTCAGAATGGAGTGGAGGGAGAGGACTTTCACACCAGGATTCATCACACTATCATGAGCAAACGTGCATGTTTTGATGAGGGAACAATGTAATGACAAATCTATTTACATAATACACGTCTGTCTTTGCCCATTTGGTACCATGAACGGTGTTGAGGCGGAGAGCGATTGTGGTGTCGTTGAAAGTGGTACGGAGGGGAGAGACAGTGCAGTTATATCAGTTAGAGAGGGAAAGTGGGCAATACTGTGGGAAATACAGTCTCATTCCTGAATTTGTTCCTTAAAAGTGACTTTGCTTCTGCTCATTTCTGGCTTGACTTCCTGCACGTGTACGGTGTCACCACTATCGCTGATAAATGTCTGTGGAGACCCTCTGAAAATGATCTCCTGAAGGGGCCCAAACCCTATGGAGTCTTCAATAAAAGCTTGTTTTATATTCTCCTCCCTATATCACATTTAGCAATGCTCACAGATTGATAACGGCTATAACCATAGCGACAGCCCTGCACCGCTCCAAAGTGCTGCAGTACCACTCATGTTTGGACGATGACAATGTCTTAACAGCTTTTTTTAAGACGCGGCATCCTCCTTTCCATCTATCTGCACTATTTTACATCTCATTTCATGCTGCTCTAGTTCGTGTTCTCTCCCTCTCAGTGCCAACTTTCCCTCCCTGGCCCTCCTCCTCCTTTTTGGGGCTGCGTAGGTGTCCCATGCAGAGGCCATCTGTCTTCTCTCCCATAATGCTCAGGGTGGAGTGCACTTTAGCCGCCCCACCCCCGTCCCTCGTAGTGCCTGCATGCTTACTGTAAAATAAACAGAAGGCGCTGTGGCCAGGCTAAAATTCCCGCCGTTGCTTTGACAGGAGGCTGAAGCTGACACTGAGACGGACAAACAGAGGACGGGAGCAGTTGTAGCGTCGTGTCAGGTAGCTCAGATATGTGGAGCATGTTAGCGAGCGACAGGCGGGAGACACGTGTCCACATACATCAAAACAATGTCACGCGTGCCAGACATGTTGGTTTAAGTGGGCAGGCCGGACCGTTGTAGACTCAGGCACCTGTTCCACTCGCTCCACTAATAAGTCAGGGTTAGGCTGGCGCTGGACCATTGGACCAGGTCTGGATTTGAAGGATAATCTGGCTTATTTAAAGATGACAGCAAGACTCATTTACTTGACTCAGGCTCAGACCCCGCCTCGGACCCAAGCTCGGAGGGTCGGAACCCCCCCTCCAAACAGGGCAATGCGCATGACACATGGTCTAACAGTGAGAGACCCTCAGCTCATAAGGGCTTTACATTTGGTTTTACTGCTGCGGGAGCGTGAAGACAGGCATGAAGCACAGAAGTGAAATTGTGAATAGAGCCTGTGTAAGTCACGTGTGTAAGTCACGTGTGTAAGTCACGTGTGTAAGTCACGTGTGTAAGTCACGTGTGTAAGTCACGTGTGTAAGTCTTTCACTGAGACGGGTTGGAGCGCTTTCTGTCTCATGGAACTAACACTAAAAGAATTCTAAACCTTGCTGAGAATTTAAGTTCATCTCTGACTTATGACAGCGTTCATATTATGTTTCTACCAGAGCTGTTGGATTCATCCAAGGCTGATCAGCTTACAGCGAAACCAACGACACAAAACAACTCACATATTTTGTACTGTTGTGTGCAAAGAGCGAGAGAAACAGGAAAACCCAGCGTATTATTGCAGCATGAAACTACTCAACACAATGCAGCGTGCACTTAAGCCTGGTCCCAAACGGCCTGGTCTCACACACTCGGCCTTATTTTGGGCCAGTGAAAGCGTGTGAGTGTATGTGTGCAATCACCCAAATGACAGGGAGCCAGTGGAGCCCGGGCCTCCCTGCGTACACTGCTCACGGCCCCTCAGAGCATTGCTGTGGTCTACCACTCACAGCCATGCCAGCGCCTCCAAATACCAGCCAGAGGAGCACTTTTAGAAGCTCCACGAGGTACAAAGTGGAACTTTACGACATCCAAATACAGCCTTTTGGAAGTGTCGGCGCGTAACAAAAATCAAAGCGAACGGTTCAGTCTGAATGAACTCAGCGTTTCCTCAGTAGAAGAGAGCGGGCTTTGCAGTTCATTCTTGACCAAAGCTATAAATTTGAATGTAGTGTTTAAAATGTGGCCCCGCCTTTCACAGTGACTCAATGGCGTGACTGATTGAAAGAGTTTCAAGTGTAACATGTTATTAAGGATTTATTCCTGGTTGGTAATCTGACGTTGCATTTCGCTACTAGTTTCTCTTGTGACGATGTGGTTAGATACTTGTAATTAAATATGAGGGCGACTTTAGGAGCAGACGTCATGTTTCTCCAGATCTTCTGCTGGACAAAGGAATCTATCACATGACTGACACTGACAAAAGTCTAAACTGACTAAATCATGTTCAGCATTTTCAGTATTACAGCCCGAACATCATTTGAAACATAATAAATGAATTCTAAATCACAGTTATTTACCTTTTCACATCTATTTTTACCGTGAATACCCCCCAAAACATATCTGTAGTAGTTGTATTAGACAAATGTGAGGACCCAATTGCCACAAAAAAATCAGTACCTTTTAGTGTTTTCAACTGTGACAATACCCAGGAACTAAAGGATGGTAAAAGTAGTACTGAAACTAGATACTTATTTGAACAATTAGAACCTTTTTTATTTTAGTAGTAAATTCTTAATTTATGCATGCCTTATTTGATTTGATATACTCTGTTATTATTATTAATAGTTGTTTTCTGTTGCACCTTAATGCCGAAACAAGTGCCTATGTTTGTGAGTTTTGTTCTCTGACAATGGCAATAAACCTTTTCTGATTGAAGTAATGAGCCTGAATAAAATAGGGCTGTACGAGACGGGTCTCATCAAAGATCTTGGTTTTAGAACCAAGAAAACAACGTGACTTCACTCTGGTGTTTCCCATGGCAGGAACTGACTTTGGGCTCCATCTACAGGTAGCAGAGGGAATCACAAATATATACTATCATTAGATGGACAAATGCTAGCTTCCCCCCGCGTGCTAATGCTGCCACGCACTGGTAATGCCTGTGATCAGAGGCCGAGCTGCTTAAAAACAGGAGCTCTCACAACTCTAGGTCTGACATCACACATGTAGGCGCGAACAATGTTATAACGTGCTTCTAAAAGCTCCAAAAGTACATTTTGCATATTATTTTTGGATGCAAAATACATTGTATTGTCCAACACTTTTCATGATCACTTTCCCTTAGCATCACATTTTCATTGGACATTTTAGCAGCATGACAACACTGGCTGGTTTGTGGAGTTGATAAAGTACAGTATCTGTGCTGTGGGGAAATATTGGTGCAATAAGTGCTGACTTTTAGGGATTAGAATGCTCAAAGTGTTTAGTTTTATTTATTCTAGGTTAGTTCATATAATCCTTTTCCAAAATGTTACGATTGCCTTGTTAGTTCAAAGTTCAAAGTCACTCGTGTGCATGGGTTTGGAAAGGCTCCTCAGACAGTGACCTGCTGCTGTTTCTTCACTCACATTAAGAGGCTTATAAAAGGAGGCTAGGAAACATCAGTGGTGGTTTTGTTTCATCCTGTTCCAGCTTTTCTCCCGCCTGCTCAAAGGGTGTCCTGTGGTGCCTGCATGGGGCCCATTAAGAAGGCCCAAAAGAGAACAGCTTTCTCAAACCTCAGGAAAAAACAGGTCTGCAGCGATTATGGCTGTTAATGCGGCCGCTGTGAAGCACTGCAGCTGATGATGGACGAGAGGCTGCAGTGGACTGTGCGCCGGCACCAAACCCCGGTAACCAAAGTCAAAACGGTGGCACTCTCCATACGTTTGATTGGTCCAGCAATATCGTATCATTATGTTTTTTACATAGTCAAACAAATAAATAAATGTCCAGTTGCATTTCCAATTTACCTTCAAGCCTACAAATCACTTGTACTGAGCTCTGCATTTTGGTCCTTTGGTGTTGATATGATTTCATCCTCTTCCCTCGCTCTTCATCTTCCTCGCACAGAAACAGCATCATTATATAACACGCTGAAGAAGATATAGATAAATCTGTGTATGTTTGTTAAACCTTGGCTTCTACAGTTTCCCATTTCATGAGCATGTGTTAGGAACTCCAGGAAGTGGTCTTGTTACACCTTCTCCACAGTCCAGACACGGGCTGCAGCGATCGATTATTTTAGTCATCGAGTAATCTATCGATTCTTTTCTTCGATTGATCGAGTAATCGTTTATTTTTTTTACGTTCCGTAAACCATTTAAAAGCATATTAAATATTTTTTTTAATTAACATTGTAGTTAATTGTTATAAACTAATAACAAATAAGGAGTTTCTTCTTAAAATAACACATTTTATTCTTAATTTCACATAAGTGTGCCCCCAAACCAGTCCAAACTGTATATAAAGAATTTATAGAAAGGACTAATTAAGCTAGGTGCGGTAGTTGAGAGTGGCAGCTCGGGACACCGTGCTCTTTCACCACCAAACTCTTCCCAGTCGCACTGGTGGGTTTAAAACCCGCTGCTCTCTCTGTGTGGTGCTTTAGCTGCTGCAGGTCCGAGTCAAGTTCTGTGTGAAACTGTCACAAGTCGTTCTGTGCGCTCCGCACGCCACAGATTCATGTGTTTGTAGGGAAATCTGTCAATTAAACCAATCATCAAGGCAATCAAATAATAATCAAAGCTTTGTTGTAATCAAATTACTCGATTTACTCGAGTAATCGTTGCAGTTCTAGTTCAGACTGAATCCAGCCTTAAACTGATGGAAGTACAAAGCACCAGTGTTAATGCAGTGATAATGCATTAAAGGGACACTAAGTAACCGCCCACCTCCTTGTCTCCATAGAGACGATTCCTTTGCCTCGACTCTAGTCTAGTATTGGCATTAAACGTCAATCATACATTTATTGAACTGCAGATTTTGTGGCTAAAAAATAACAAGAATCTGTTGAAGTCTTCTTTCTTACATTCTTACAGTGAGCAGGGTTGCCTCTCCACAGATCTGACCTGTAATTTGGCACAGTAGCATCAACTCTGTCTCCAGGGAGATATATAGGTTTAATGTGGGCCATTCTAGGCAAAGCAATAACATCTCCATGGAGACGCATCAGTCGCTCATTTGTCCTTTGCGTGCTCTGAGCCTGATGCAGAGGAGGTTTGTGTGGAAGCGAAGGTTCACAGTCCTTTCCCTCTTGCAGCCGGAGTGGGCAGCAGCCAGGTGACTGTTCCTGAGAGGATCAACGCCGTGCTGGGGAAGAACATCACTCTGAGCTGCAGGATCGAGGTGGGCTCCAACCTGAGTCTCACCCAGAGCTCGTGGGAACGCCGGCTCCCCTCGGGCACCGCCACGCTGGCCGTGTTCAACCCGGAGTATGGGACGTCAGTGTCTGCAGAGTACTCGGGCCGCGCGTCCTTCGTGTCCCCGTCTGTGCGCGACGCCACCATCGTCCTGGAGCGGGTGGGCTTCCACGACATCGGCTCATACACGTGCAAAGTGGCCACCTTCCCCCTGGGCAACACGCAAGCGTCCACCTATGTGAACGTTTTAGGTAAGTACGACCTGGGCGTGGCCTCGTGCTGCTCTTAGAATCTATATTTTACAACCATGTTTCATTTGTGTTATCGCTGGGTAAATAAATGTCTCTCCAAAGGACTTTCCTGGACTGAGACCTCAAACACTTACAGCTCTGCTGAAGTACAGAGGAGCCTTCAAAACGCATGCAAACGTGTAGTACATTAGATACACTGTCCACTTGGATTGAACGAAGCAAAGTCTCCTCCTGCTGGAGAACTGATCTTTCAGGATTTAAACCTGACGGATGCAGTGAGTGGCTTCTCATTTCTGAAACAACCATGTGGAAAGACAAATCCCGCGGTCATGGAGAAAATGTCAGTGTGTTTGAGAAGAGTCAAATCATCAAATCATCGGCATCGAGCAGAGAAAAGATCTGAGGAGAAGCAGAAACTAATCTACAGATCTGAACATCCGTGAGAGTGTTTGGGACGAAGCTGGAGAAGGCTTTGTTGCAGTGGTCACTCTCCCATTCATCACCACAAGATTGCTGAGGACCAATGACACGCTGAAGATCTGTGTGAGACAATGACACACGCATGATCTGCGTGAGGAACAATGACACGCTGAAGATCTGCTTGAGAACCAATGACACGCGGAAGATCTGCGTGAGGAACAATGACACGCTGAAGATCTGCGTGAGGAACAATGACACGCTGAAGATCTGTGTGAGGAACAATGACACACGCTGAAGATCTGCGTGAGGAACAATGACACGCTGAAGAGCTGCGTGAGGAACATGACACGCTGAAGATCCGTGAGGAACAATGACACGCTGAAGATCTGTGTGAGGAACAATGAACACACGCTGAAAGATCTGCGTGAGGGACAATGACACGCTGAAGATCTGCGTGACACTGAAGATCTGACGCTGAAGATCTGCGTGAGGAACAATGACACGCTGAAGATCTGCCGTGAGAACAATGACACGCTGAAGAATCTGCGTGAGGAACAATGACACGCTGAAGATCTGTGTGAGGAACAATGACACGCTGAAGATCTGCGTGAGGAACAATGACACGCTGGAAGATACTGCGTGAGGAACAATGACACGCCCGAAGATTTGTGTGAAGATACAACGACAGCGCTGAAGATCTGCTGAGAGAACACGACACGCTGAAGATCTGGTGAGGAACAATGACACGCTGAAGATCTGTGTGAGAACAACGACATGCTAGATCTGCGTGAGAGAACAAACGACACGCTTGAAGATCTGTTGAGGAACAATGACACGCTGAAGATTGTGCTGAGGAACAACGACACGCACAGAGAGACACACAGAGCTTATGCTGAGGCCCACTGCTGAGGCCCACTGCTGAGGCCCACTTGCTACGGCCCACTCAGAGCTAATGCTGAGGCCCACACAGAGCTAAGCTAGCTCACACAGAGCAATGCTGCGGCCCACACAGAGCTAATCTGCGGCCACACACGGCCCACACAGAGCTAATCGGCTCACAGGGGACCCAGGTTCAAACCGCTCTTCTGCATGCTTTATTTGTTTCACTTTTGCATGTTTTTTAAATGGTAAATGTATTCGACTAAGAAAAGTTACGACCACCTGAAGTCGAAGTCCACTACTCCTGTGCTGTGCTGACTGTGGGACCTGGGTGGAGACGGGTTGTTCCACATTGTTCCCAGATTGTTCCAGATTGTTCCAGATTTGTTCCAGATTGTTCCAGATTGTTCCAGAGGGGCACAGAGCAGGCAGCAGGAAGGAAGGCAGGAAAGCATGGATTGGTGCTGGAACACTTACAATGACCTTTTGTTTGAAAGCTCTGACAGGTCAATGGGAAACGTCCTGAAACACAATCCTCCATGTGTCCCCAGTGAGTGACACATGGGGACACACAGGGACGCTGTTGTTGAGACGTCTTTTAAAGGGACTCCATCAGCTCCACACATTTGACACGGCCAGAATAGTGAACGGAAAGTACATCCACTATTTTGGATTATCCTGGTGACAATGTTCAGACAATATGAGAGTAATCCATCAGAAGACATGGCTCTCATCCAGGACTTATTCTCAATCTGCAGTTCTACTCTGAGTAAAACCCTGCCCACTGGGCGGAGCCTCCTGATAATAGCCTGTCCTGTTTATGTTTACACTGATGTTTTCTTTTTTTAAAGTTTATTTGGGTCAATAAAATAAGGATAGGGATGTTTGGAAAGCGAAAAGGTTTAGGCTGAAGCTTACCTTATCAAGCCTAATTAAGGATATTTGAAATATAATACAGATAATTCAACCTGAACACAGCAGTTTGATTTGAAAAAGCATCCCTTGGTGTGAAGCGTTCATAGGATCAGTCATGACTCTTGGCTGTTGTGTGCGTAGTGATGCCACCGATATGGGAACGATAGGCAAATACCAGGTTTGGCCAATAACTCATATCAGGCTAATGTTTTCTATACCTTGTATTTTATTTATTTTGGAATATTGTTAAGAAAGAAACTTTGCTGTCAACTCATTCATTTTTTACTCTACAATAAGGGTCAAATCTATTTCAAAATGTGAGTTAGAACACATAATATCCTTCTTTGGAACATTTTATGTAGCACTATGTTTGATAAAGGTACGCTATATAATATGATTCATTTCTTGTTATTTATCAGACTTCACACTTTTACCAGTTCTGCTGATTTCCCGTTTCATTTAATATGTGTTCTGTCTGATCACACACTCGGTCTCTCCTCCTCAGACTCTGTGTGAGCACACACTCGGTTTCTCCTCTCAGACCTCTGTGTCTGATCAGCACACTCGTCTGCTCCTCCTCAGACTCTGTGTCTGATCACACACCGTCTCTCCTCCTCAGACTCTGTGCTCTGATCACACCACTCGCGTCTCTCCTCCTCAAGACTCGTTGTCTGATCACACACTCGGCTCTCTCCTCCTCGACTTCGTGTGAGCACACACTCGGTCTTCTCCTCCTCAGATCTGTGTCTGATCACACACTCGGTCTCTCCTCCTCAGACTCTGTTCTGACACACACCGTCGTCTCCTCCTCAGACTCTGTGTCTTGATCCACACACTCGGTCTCACCTCCTCAGACTCTTGTCTATCACACACTCGGCTCTCCTCCTCAGACTCTGTGTGAGCACACACTCGGTCTCTCCTCCCTCAGACTCTGTGTCTGAGCACACACTCGGTCCCTCTCCTCCTCAGACTCTGTGTCTGATCACCACACTCGGTCTCTCCTCCTCAGACTCTGTGTCTGAGCACCACACTCGGTCTCTCCTCCTCAGATCTGTGTCTGAATCACCACACTCGGTCTCTCCTCCTCAGACTCTGTCTGATCACACACTCGGTCTCTCCTCCTTCAGACTCTGTGTCTGAGCACACACTCGCTCTCCTCCTCAGATCGTGTCTGATCACACACTCGTCTTCCGTCCTTCTCCTCCCCTCACAACTCTGTGTCTGAGCACACACTCGTCTCTCCTCCTCAGCACTCTGTGGTCTGATGCACCACTCGGTTCTCTCCTCCTCAACTCTGTGTGAGCACACCACATCGGTCTGTCCTCCTTCTTTAACCGCTCACACTTAAGTTATTGGAGGAAACATGTCTAAAAACCCCCCCTGATCATTTAGGAGGAAAACTAGTCAAATAATGTCTGCAAAAACATCTCTTCTATCGCGGGTCGCGACTGAATTTTCGTCACGCTTATATTTAATGATAAGTTTCATCTCATTCTTTTCTACAGCAGTGTTTTGTCTCAGAATAAAAGAGTGGATTCAAGCCTCGGTTCTGTTAGAATGTAGCAGCCTCTGTCCACTGAGATGCTTTTCTTCGTGTTTCCTATCGGACTTAGATCAGTAAAGAGCTATACAGACTGTTCCATTCACCATCCCACCGGATTTCAGGACTATGTACTTGGGCCTCAAAACTCTTGCCATGGACACCGTAAATGGATACTTCTAGGAACATCTCCTCCTGGCACCAACAGGACCAGACATTCGCAAAATGAAAAAATAGCATTTGGACTTTTGCTTTCTATGCACCTTCAGTTACTTGACCTCTTCTTTCTCACTCGTTTGGATCGACTGCTTCTGGTGTTTGGCTGCTGCTCACGTTCTGGTCCCGTTTAGTTTCATTGTGTTCTTTTCTTTTTTTTTTTTCCACACACCTGAAATAAGTTTCTTCATATCTGTGTGTGATGTGAGATTATGGAATGGTTTAAAAGAGAACCACAAGAAGTGTTCAGATATTTACAGTAACACTTTTTAAATTAAATCGGCTTCGAGGCGGTTTAGGGGCGGAGCGATTAAAGGGTTCATCTGAATAATCTGAATGTGTTCATATTGTGTTTCCAGTGATTGTGCGTGTGCACCTGAAATGATGATCATCGTGCTTCATAAACTGAAAGGTGTAGGCACAGTGCCTGTCCTGTGGCCCAGTGGTTTAAAGCAGCAGCACGTCCTTGATCACGGCCCTGAGCACGGCCCCTGAGCACGGCCCTGGAAGCACGCCACTGAGCACCGGCCTGGGCACGGCCCTGGGCACGGCCCTGGCACGGCCTGGCAAGGCCTGGCACGCCCCATGGCACGGTCCTGGGCATGTCTTGGTCCGTCCTGGTCCAGTCCTGGTCCAGTCCTGGTCCTGGTCCAGCCTGAGCACGTCCTGGCACGGCCCTGGTCCAGTCCTGTTGTCCAGTGACAGGAGTTGGAGAGTAAGAGCATGAAGACACGCCAAATTCGTTGAAGCGCTTCCTCATTTTTTCTAAAGTCGATTGATTTACAATCAAAACCATAATGCACCACCAAAGAAATCAGATCCTCTGAAATGGAAGTAGTTCAAGATTTGGACGAAATCAGACGGCGCATAAACGGCCCTGTCTAAAGATATCGCCACAGCGTGACGCAAGCAACAAGAAAAGCTCGTGACACTGGTGGATGAAGTTAAGGAGCTACGGGAACGTCTAGCGGAAAGAGAGAGGGTCAATAAATGGTTTAGAAAGAAGAATTGATGACCCTTGAACAATACACGCGTATGAGAGGACGTAATTATCAATGGACTGGAAACAAAACATCGGAAATTACGCACGAGTAGCTGCTGGCTCCGGTGCCATGGTAGGGGCCGGACGCACCGCTTGGAGGAGTTGCTAACACTGGAGCAACAAAGTAGTGACCTTTCTTTCAACTAAAGACATCGATGATGGACCCCAAAGAGATATTCTGCCTAGCCACCTGCTTCCTCGATCAACAGCCGTTTTAGCGATTGCCAAACCAAGCGATCAGTAGTTCGCTTTGTGAACAGAAAACACAAAGTCGATCTGCTGTGCGCCAGGCACGCAGGCTAAAGGGGAGCACGGTGTACATCCGATGAGCAGCCTTACCAGCAAGAACGCAGATATCGCAAAGACATGCACGAATTCTGTGTGAAACAAAAGAAGATACAAGCGACATGGACGAGGAATGGTGCGTGTTTTAATTCGTTTGAAATGGTACGCGCCTGAGCAAGCACGAGTGATCACGGTAAGGGATGTCAAAGACTTGGAACAGTACAAATAAAAGTGATTACTCACAATGAGGAACACTATCAAAATATGACTTTTGGTCTGACTGAATATGAGCTACACGAAGATGACTGGGATTAAAATTAGGGAGGGCACTTCTTTCTTATTAAAATGGATTATGAACTCTATGAAAAACTTTTTGTTTTGGATTACAGAACTAGTTTTGTTTTTGACTAATGAAGATATCCATTCATTTAGTTGTTAACTTTTGTTATTGCAATACCTATCATTATTTTATTGATTTTTTTTCTCACAACATGCCAGAACTTGGATCTAGTGTAGAACAAAATACGTACTTAAATGATGAGACCATTAATGAGAAAGATGCTGATCCAGCTGACTTCTACAACAACTTGAACTTATTTAAACGGTAAAACATGGTAAATAATGATGTTGAAAATCAATATAGACCCAGAGACCTTATTTGTGTGGTCAGACAAATTGTCAGTATTACACAGAGGAACAGTTTAAAAGTACAGTAAACATGGAAACATGCTTTCTCTGTCTATACACTTTAATAGTAGAAGTCTGCGGAGGCAATTTCTCATATATTAAAGAATTATTTAAACTTATTTTTCCCCAAGTTTTAGTTGGTTATGTTGAATTTCTGAAACATGGCTAGATGATGTTAAAGACTCAGCTGTTCTTGAACTGGATAACGATCTGAATTGTTCTGTAATGAATAGAAAAGACAGGAGAGGAGGTGGAGTCGCTCTCTATGTAGATTCTAACCTGCATTGGAATCTAATCGAAAGCATGTCAACTACAATTGATAACATGTTAGAGTGTGTCACTGTTGAGATTCACATGGAAAAACAAAAAAAAAAAAATAACTGTTTGCTGCATATATAGAACACCTGGTTCTCCTCTGGATCATTTTAATGAGTTCATATCTAATATGTTTCACTCAATTGGAAATAAGTCTTACATTGTCTGTGGTGATTTTAATGTTGACCTGCTGAACCCAGGTGGACACAAGAAAACCACAGACTTTATAAATACATTTTATAACAGGACATTATTTCCAGTAATAGTAAAACCAACTAGAATAACAACAGAATGAGCAACATTAATTGATAATATATTTACAAATGAAATTGGTAAAATTGATGGAGGTCTTTTAATAAATGATATTAGTGATCATCTTCCTGTTTTTGCAATTCTCCAAAATGTATTTAGAAAACCATGTGATCAGACTAGTTACACAAGAACAGTGAGACATAGAACACGTGAAGCAACTGAGACATTGAAAATGGAATTAAATAGGCATAACTGGGATGAGATTTATATGTATGAACATCCTAATGAAGCATATGAACTTTTTTTTTTAGCAGAATTATTTGATATTTACAATCATTGTTGTCCACTTAAGACAATAATTTGTAAAAGCAAGATGTTGAAACCTTGGTTTACCAAAGAATAATTATGGCTTGCAGAAAGAAAAATCAATTATATAGGAAATTCCTAAAATCCAGAACGCAAGTTTCTGAAAACAAATACAAAGAATATAAGAATAAATTGGTTAATATAATCAGAGATTCTAAGCAAGAATATTATTTCAAAATTATTAATGCAACATAGACAAAATATCCAGGGAACATGGAAAATAATGAATGGTTTGATACATAAGAAAACATGATAATAATAATGGATATCCCAATTATTTGAATAAAGATAATGATGACAAAATAAGTCATATTAAAGAAATAGTTAATGAGTTTAATGATTATTTTGTAAATATAGGCCATAAATTGGCAACAAAAATTGTTGCCCCCTCAAAACAATGAAATTAAGATTGGGTCACGCATGAAGGTTTAAATTCATTTTTTTTTTTGAAACCCAACAAATGAAAATAAAGTATTGAAAATTGTGAAGAGCTGTAAAAACAAAAAAATCAACTGATAATAATGGGTTTGATATGTATATAGTCAAAAATATCATTGAATATATTGTCCACCCATTTACTTTTATCTGTAATCAATCTTTTAAAACAGGGATTGTTCCAAACCAAATGAAAATAGCAAAAGCTATTCCCTTGCACAAAGGCGGTGACAAACATCTGACTTGTAATTATCCACCCATTTCTTTACTATCCCAATTTTTCAAAAATATTTAGCGAAAATTGTTTGTTAAAAGATTAGATAATTATGTTGAAGTAAACAATATATTAAATGAGCATCAGTTTGGTTTTAGAACACACAGGTCCACAACAATGGCAGTTGTTAATCTGGTTGAAAATATTTCCCAATCATTAGATCAAAAACTCCATACAATAGGTTTATTTTTAGATTTACAGAAAGCATTTGATACTATTGACCACACAATCTTATTACAAAAATTGGAAAAATATGGTTTTAGGGGAAAAAGTAAATTCTTGGTTTAAAAAATTACTTATCAGATAGATTCCAATATGTTCATCTAAAAGGAGTAGAGTCTAGTTGGCAGAGAATTAGATGTTGGGGTGGCCACAAGGCTCGGTTTTGGGCCCGAAATTATTTTTATTATATATAAATGATATTCATAAAGCATCTGATGTTCTTAATTTTGTTTTGTTTTGCAGACGATACCACAGTTTACTGCTCTGGTCAAAATCTTAATGAGCTGGTGAAGGTGATGGAGAGAGAACTGCATAAGCTAAACAATTGGTTTGCTTTGAATAAATTATCATTGAATTTGAACAAAACAAAATTTATGGTGTTCAGTAACAAACATCTAGAGAATGATATAAAGATTAAAATAAATAGCTATGAAATTGAAAGAGTCAGGTATATTAAGTTTCTTGGAGTGATCATCGATAGCAAAATGACTTGGAAAGCACATATACAAAATGTACAGAAGAAAAATATCAAAGACTACTGCAATCTTATACAAATTACAGTATATTTTGAACAAAAATGCTTTATATTTACTTTATTCTTCTCTCATAACACCATACTTGACATATGGTATTGAAATTTGGGGAAACACATACAAAACTAGAACGAAACCAATTTTCATACTACAAAAAAAGGTTATTAGATTGATTAATTATGCACCTTATAATTCGCCTAGTAACCCATTGTTCATGCAATCAAAGCTTTTTAAAGTTCTATGATTTGGTAGATCTGTATACTTCTAAGTTTATGTATTTAGTCAATTATAATCAAATCCCTTTATCATTGAAGACAAAGTTTACACAGAGAGAAAGTAAATATAATTTAAGGGGAACGTGAATGTTTGACAGACCTTATGTGAGAACGACGTTGAGGGAACATTGTTTATCAAGTTATATTATGGAACAGTTGTTGCGATGAATTAAAAAAAAGCCACTTCCTTATTTCAGTTTAAAAGTATCTTTAAGAAAATAATCCTAGAAAAATATTTAGCAGAATAAAAAATGCATTTTGTTTTTGGAAAAATGTGAGTGCTTGTAGATGATACTTGGGAGCGTCCTGTCCAGTATTTTGTAGTTTTTGTTGATGAATTGTCCGCTGGTGTACCACAATATGACAAATGTCCACCAACGTGAGAGTTGGAGAGAAGGGTAGGCATAATAAGCCTTGGCTTCTGCCTACACTTGGTCAAATAACATATTTGTTATGTGCTTGGATGTAGAGCACTTTTTTTTTCTTTTTTTTTTTTGACCAAACAACAATAAATAAAAAAAAACATGAGTGTGTTGACAAGTGAAGAACGCTCTGAGCATGTGCTGGCCTTGATCTCCAAGCTCCTGCAGGACAACTGTTTTGGTACTCACCGTTTCAGATGTCTGCGCGCTGACTTTGAGTGACAGGTGTGTGTCTGTGCCCGGGACATTTGCTCTTTTATAAACCATGCAACGGTTTTAACCAGCTCATCAGGACTTACTCCTCCACCTGGTCAAACTAAATCCTAATAAGGAGATGCAGTGGTTTCGAGTCTCGCCTCACAGCAGAAAGGTCTTGCCCTTCTGTGTGTAGTTGGCACGTGGACCACTGTGTATGGGCGTTTCCTCTGATCCATGCACATATCCTGTTATGGCCTCATTAAGGAGGAGGAGCCTGTTTTCTGCCACCATCTGCATACTTATTGTTAATTCATACACACACTGATGCACCTTCTTGAACTGCCACTTATTTACACTTACACACACGGCTTTATCTGCTATTTTTGGCATTTCTGGGACTTACGTCTCCTAGGATCCAGACTGCACAATCCATACAAAGAGTGAGTCTGGTCACCAAATCAAACTTCTCTCACCACAGATGAACATGGTTTGGTTTTTCAGTGCCTGTGATGTGTTTGGTCCTGCCTTTATTCCTTGTGAACTTGCTAAGATGAAAACAGTGACCGAACCATCCATATTTGTATACAAATACAGAGACATATTCTGCATTTACATTCACTTAAGAGGATAATGGGGGGAAATCCTGCCCCTAAAATAATATAGAAAATAGATTGTTTTGTGAAAATTGTTCAATGTTCAGCAACAAATTCACACTGGACGTTTCTCTGGGCGTGAAAAGGTCCCAGTGTGAGTGAAGAATTTTGAAATGTTAAATTAGCAGTGTGCTTATTTTCTCCATAATGGTTGCTAACAGATAGATGCTCTGTAGCTAAATTATTTATTTAAGGAGAGCTCCTTTAGGTGATCCCTCTTTTTTGAGGGTGTTTTGCAATTTGCAGTGATCAGTGTGGTATGGACTTTAAAAACATGAAGGAGCATATATTGAGTTTACTTAAATCTTAATTAAAAAAAAAAAAAAAGTAATTTTGGTACAGTTAACAAGGGTTAAGAAAAGGGCTGCTAAAAGTAATCAGAAGAATTGTGCCAGCATTAGAGCGGCTGTAACAGTCCTGTAACAGTCCGGTAACAGTCCTGTAACCGTCCTGTAACCGTCCTGTAACCGCCCTGTAACAGTCCGGTAAAAGTCCTGTAACAGTCCTGTAACAGTCCTGTAACAGTCCTGTAACAGTCCGGTAACAGTCCTGTAACAGCCCTGTAACAGTCCGGTAACAGTCCGGTAACTGTCCTGTAACCGTCCTGTAACAGTCCGGTAACAGTCCTGTAACAGCCCTGTAACAGTCCGGTAACAGTCCGGTAACTGTCCTGTAACCGTCCTGTAACAGTCCGGTAACAGTCCTTTAACCGTCCTGTAACAGTCCGGTAACAGTCCTGTAACCGTCAGGTAACAGTCCTGTAACAGTCCTGTAACAGTCCGGTAACAGTCCGGTAACAGTCCTGTAACAGTCCGGTAACAGTCCTGTAACAGTCCGGTAACAGTCCTGTAACAGCCCTGTAACAGTCCGGTAACAGTCCTGTAACAGCCCTGTAACAGTCCGGTAACAGTCCTGTAACAGCCCTGTAACAGTCCGGTAACAGTCCTTTAACCGTCAGGTAACAGTCCTGTAACAGTCCTGTAACAGTCCTGTAACAGTCCGGTAACAGTCCGGTAACAGTCCTGTAACAGTCCGTAACGTCCGTAACAGTCCGGTAACAGTCCGGTAACAGTCCGGTAACAGTCCGGTAGCAGTCCGGTAACAGTCCGGTAACAGTCCGGTAACAGTCCGGTAACAGTCCGGTAACAGCCCTGCGTGTGCCTTGTAGTCATGGACACTCCCCATACTCTTGATTGGTCCAGTGGAATGCGCTCTACGTTTTCCTGTGGCGCCTGAACATGGGCGAGCCTTGTACATCTGACCCCGGACCAGATTTCAGAGTGATTCATTGTAAACGTGCCAATATTTTTCACCTCTTGTCTTTGCTTTGGCTCAGACCCCCTGCGCCGTCCAGTGACAGCCCCCTGTTGTTGGGCTTCCCCTGCCTAACGTCAGTGGTGGGCGGGAAAGGGTCTGTGCAACCACTTTGTTGATGGAAAATCATTACTGCCCCTCCCCTCCCTCCTCCTCCTGACAGCCCCTCTAACTCAACATGTCGCCACAGTTACTGCGCACTCAGCATCGGTGGGTGGAGTAGAGTACACAAACTGTTACTTATTATTATTTTATCTTCTGTGAGCGTTTCACAGGGTTTATTACTATGGAAAATTGGTCTAGTGGATAACACACAATTTGCTGCATGTCCTTCCCCAGTCTCATCCCCATTTCACACTGCCTGTCTACACTGTCCTGTCTAATATAAACAAAAAAGTAAATATAACTCTTCACCTCCCAGCCAGTCTGCCTCCTCCTCGAGTAGCAAATAGAGGAACTACTGTTTATAGTTCATGGGACAGGAGGGGCCAAAGTGGTGAAGAATGCACCAGCGGCCCCACCCCTGCGCGGGCTACACAAGGGTTATTTATAGAAAAACGTCTGTGCCAAGAAGACATTTGATTTCACTGCCACATCTCCAGTGAGGATAGAGATGGGATAGGTCCAGAGGTTTGGGCCCCTGAAGCACCTTCAGGACAGATGAGTTAGAAGAGTTTTGGGACAGAAGAAGACATGATCATCATCATAGGAAGCAGAGGTCATGAAGGACACTGACCATGACCAATGACCATTACACTGTGTTGTAATGGTGCTGCCACTGGATTTACAGGAGGGACCTTTAGGACACCCCCAGGCCCAATAGTACATGTGGCATATACCCTTGAATACTCTAGTACATGTGGCATATACCCTTGTATACTCTAGTACATGCGGCATATACCCTTGTATACTCTAGTACATGTGGCATATACCCTTGTATACTCTAGTACATGTGGCATATACCCTTGTATACTCTAGTACATGTGGCATATACCCTTGTATACTCTAGTACATGCGGCAGATACCCTTGTATACTCTAGTACATGTGGCATATACCCTTGTATACATCTAGTACATGTGGCATATACCCTTTAACATGTGGCCCTTGTATACTCTAGTACATGTGGCATATACCCTTGTATACTCTAGTCATGTGGCATATACCCTTGTATACTCTAGTACATGTGGCATATACCCTTGTATACTCTAGTACATGTATACCTTGTTATACTCTACCCTTGTACATGTGGCATATACGCCTTGTATACTCTAGTACATGTGGCATATACCCTTGTATACTCTAGTACATGTGGCATAATACCCTTGGCATATACCCTTGTATACTCTAGTACATGCGGCATAGTACATATTACCCTTGTATACTCTAGTACATGTGGCATATACCCTTGTATACTCTAGTACATGTGGCATATACCCTTAGTATATTCTAACACAATGGTTCTTGAACTCGTTAGTTTAGTCTTGAATTATGCCTGGTTTAGAGCCGGTTTATAGTCCTGCTTTGACATGGCTTGGTCTGATTTAGACCTATGCCCGCTAAAACGGTTAAAGACATGAAAGGTCAGAGTGCAAATAAAACCCTTTACAGAAATGAGATATCGCTGAGGGATAATTGTGTGTAACCATATCTGTAAATATTGTCATATGTGCTACGGCAAACTCGAGAAGCAGATCAAACCATGTTTTTGTTGTTTTGTGTTAAAACTGCCATAAAGCTGCTGATCATAAAACGTTCTAATTGGAATGGAGATTTCGATTCAGTCATTTCGAATGGTCAGTGATCAATTTGTGTGTGTTTAATGCAGAGGTCCAGGGCCAGTCTGCTGTCTTCTGGGGCACAGTTCAGACTTGAGAGTTCAGTTCTGTTGGTTGTTTTTTTCGAAAGCAAGTCTGTATTGTTTATGTTTAGGAACCTAAAAATTGGAATTGAAAATCGTACTTGATGAGACTTTCCAAGATGGCGCCGACAGACAGCTGCTCTACTGTCTTGCAGCCGCTCTGTCTTTGCTGACAAAATAACCTCAAGACAGTCTAAGTTTTGACCTCCGCAGTAACCTAGTCTCCCAAGCTAGCAATAGCATGTCCTCCGCGGTGGACAAGTAACCCGATAGCAGAGGGGGGCGGGTCGATGGTTGCTAAAGGGCCTGGAGCTGAGTTTGAGCATGTATTACCAGAGTAGCCCATATTTACAACTATAAATGGTATCTCTGTTGGAATATTTGCTTTATACATTTGGTTGATTTGTTTATCACATACATTTAGTGAAGTGCCCCATGTTGATTATATATTATATATTCTCGAGCTCGTCCTTCGGCTCAGGCTATGTATGAATGAGGCAGAAAAGGTCATAAAAGTGCTTTTACCAGATTGTACAAGAAAATCAAATGAAAAGATGAAAAGTTTTGATATTTTAAAAGAATCCTTTGACTTAGAGAAACAGTTTTTATACTTTCAAATAAGCAGTCAGGAAATAAAATAAAGCAACACTAGATCTCTGATTGACTTTTGTTATGAAGGCATATCCGTCAGAAACGTTCAAAACGAAATATATACAGTATACAGTATGTATTATTGACACTAACATCAATTCTACTGCTTATTGTAAAATTGAGCTCACATGAATATAAGCCGCACCAACTAAATTTACAAATAATTATTTTTTATTTTTCTTTCCAATATAGGCCACTCCTGTCCATAAGACGCAGGTATCCTCGTTGTAACATGAGATATTTACACAGAAAGATGGTACACGGAAGTGATGCACGGGTTGTCTTTGGACCGACGGGTCCCATGGGTTACCTGCAGGTTAGGTTGAGGCAGGTTAAAAAATGCTGACCGCCGTAAATGGCACGTCAGCGCGCCACATGCGTTTAGACGCGTCAAAAGTCAGTTCCTAAACAGACTAATTTCTCTGTGAATGAGTCGATTGTAATAAAATCCCAACTGTCTCCTCTGTCCTTGATCTCTCTGTGTGAGCTGATTTACCTGTGTCTGCCCTCTCCAAGTCTGACTCTGTTCCATAACTTAAACTAAGCGAGTGAGCAAGAGAGAGAGGGAGCTTCCTACTAGAGCGCCCCTAGAGGCCATTAGCCAGTAAAAATCTATAAGTTAGCCACATTGTTGTATAGGTATAGGTTCAATGCCTGTGAAAAAAGTAGCGGCTTATAATCCGAATTTGACTGTATATTCATCTATGTGAGATGACAGATGAAGAATGGAGGACCCCAAGATCTCATTCGTGGAAGAATTGTGTTTGAAAAATGGAACACAGATTACAATGTAACACCATGTCAAAGTGCCCACTATTCACAGGGGAAAACTGGTTGCTAAAGAAAGTGGTTGCCAAGTGGCCCATCAATACCATATTTTTTGAAACACATGGACAAATACTGGACTGAGATGAATAAGGCACTGCAGGATATGTCCAGTATGGGCATCCCACTGAGGGAGTTGTAAAACAGTGAATGTAGACGTGGAAATTCCTCATTCACTTTGTCCCCTTCTGGCTCCTTCTCAGGGTCACATGTCCTGTGGAGTCCATATTTGGAAGTTTATATATATATATATATATATATATATATATATATATATATATATATATATATATATATATATATATATATATATATATATATATATATATGTATATATATATATATATGTGTGTGTGTGTGTGTGTGTGTGTGTATATATATATATATGTATATATGTGTATATATATATATATATATGTGTGTATGTATGTGTGTGTGTGTGTGTGTATATATATATATATATATGTATATATGTGTATATATATATATATATATGTGTGTATGTATATATGTTATATATATAATATACATATATATATATATGTATATGTATATATATATATATATATATATATATATATATATATATATATATATATATATATATATGTATTAAATTATATAATATATGAAAACGTGGTGTTGATAGCTGAATGTTCTGGAATAGAAGGAGTTTGGGTTCTTAAGAGCGCGTCAAGAATCTGAAAACATTCTTGAATGAGGCTAAATGTTTCTGAGCCTCAGCGCTTCTGCAATGGACTCAAAAAATGGATCCCTTTGGAACATACTTCTGGCAGCAGGGAAGAAGGCCATAAAAAAAAAAGGAATTTGAATTGACATTTTAAAATAAAAAATATGACATCTGCCTATCATTTGGAACTGGACGCATTTGGGAGGAAGATGATGAAGCTCAAACTTGGAACTATGATTGGATGTTTTTATTGTGTGTGTTCTCGCTCTGTATCATGGTCTTTTTTGTGGTTTGTTTGTTTGTATAAAGTGAAAAAGGAGGACATGAGTGACAGTGGCTGACATTACAGGACTAGGCCCCTCCCACAGCTAGATACTTTATTTACTTTATTTCAAAGTAAGAAGAGTAGAGATGTCAAATGCAAATGTTGAAATATTTCAATTTTAAAAAATGTTGCACTTCTTAAGACACATTTTGATTCCATCTTCAAATAACCGTACTACAATGTAATGTTCATTTAAAAAAGAATCAAAATGATTATAGTCACAATATTTTCAATCAGGAAGATAAAGAATATTTCTTGAGTACTAACTCCCTTCCTCTTCTTCACAGTGAGCCAAAGGTGTATGTGTCGGCGGGCTCCTCGGCACTGACGGATGGGGCCAGCGAGTCCCTGGTGGCCACGTGTATCGCGGAGAGGGGCCGTCCTGCAGCTGAAGTGTTTTGGGAGACGGAGCTGTTACGGTCGCAGCGAGAGGCAGAGCCAGGAGGAGGCGGACGGCACCACCTCTGTGCACGTGCACTACATGTGGCAGCCCCAGAGCTCCGCCCAGGGCCGAGTGCTCACCTGTGTGGTGCGACACCCGGCCCTGCAGACTGAGTTCCGCATCCCCTTCACGCTCAATGTGCACTGTGAGTAGACTTCAACACACAAGGCACTTCATCTAGGCGGGGTTCAGGGGCGCTGCTGGTTCCCTGATGTGTTGGATCAGTTGACACAAATAAGAGCTCGAGAAGTGCTCCGTGTTCCTGACCAAAGACCAGGATTTCAAGTTTTCCGTTGCCGTGACAGATTTCTTTCAATTAAAGAAATGAGGGAAACATCAATCCGTAAGAGTGTTGTTAAAAGATTGTACTATTTCTGTCCAACAGACTTTCTGAGTGTTAGAGTGTGGATTCTTGGCCCAAGCATGGTGAGACCCAGTTCGGGTCCAGGGTGCAGGGCCGCTCTCCGCACCTGTGCCCCTGCACTGCCACATGCACTCTGTGCGGAGCATCCGAGTTAATAAAGTGATTGAATACACGACATGAGAGTACAAGTTGAATGAAAGTGCGTGGTGCCTTCACGGAGCTTTGAGGAGTGAGCGAGGAGAAGACGCATACTGGCCCGAAAGAGGGCGAGAGCGAGGGAAGAGGGTGTGCTGGGGGACACGCTTCCTGTCTATAGGTGCCATTTGGAGCACTTTGCACCATTCAAAGGAAAGAATATGTGTTCATTTTGAATTGTTAATTGCCATGGTAACGGCCCTAATCCCTCATCACTATGAAACCCATGGATAGTGCCAAAGCAGTAAATGGAAGCCGTGACACGAACTGCTCGGTTCAGGTAGCGTTATGCGTACCCACAGGTTGAATTGGTTTGCCGTTGGATTGGACACCGCACACACTAAACTAAAAACTGACATAAGATCATAGATTCAAAACAGAGAAAGTACCACAGCGGATGAGAGGAAGAGGAGAGAGAGTGCATTTATGTCAAATGAAAAAATGTGTCCAGTGGCCAAACTGATAAAAGGTGCATAGACAGGTCTCTGTTTTTATCATTCTTTTTTCTGTTACATATATGGTTCGGGTTTCCACAAATACAAACGTTTGAAGGTTCAAAGGTCACTATCTCAAAGTTTCTTGGCTCTTGTGCAATCGTAACATGAACTGAAAGTCAAAGATCAAGCCTGAAGTTTCAAAACAGACCATCATGAACACACTAATGTGCAATGATCCTATTTCCTTAGAGAACAGTGTTCAGGCACAGGAAAGGTAGTCTATTTGTTAGCTATTGGCTGAAGTTCACGTGACATTCTTCTCACAGCTTCATTTACATCCGTAATGTTGACTTTAGTATCTCCAAACTCAATGTCTTGTATTCCTTGTTGTCCTTTCCCATTAACAAAGACAAATCCATCCCCAAACACATTTCCCAGGACGTTCTCGCTAAATGCCAGACTCCAAAGAACCACAGCAGACCCAGCTTCTGCTCTTGTGGTCCATAAAACTTTTTCATCCAAGAAAATGTCCCCTTTGAAGAATGGTCTGAAGTTTTGGACCTCTGAACCGGCCTCCTTCACCACGGCGTACCCTGCATTGAGCACAAAACTCATCCAGGTCCTTGAACATCCATGATGCTCCAGAGTTCTCCCACAAGGATTTCGCTCTGAAAGACCATTTCCCTGCTTGCGATGTGAGCTCAGCCTGTGGCTTTGAGCGAAGGTGTCAAAATGTGCAGTCCACTAGTGAGAAGCCCTGCCACTGTAGTACCCCATGATGGCACTTTGGGACGCGCCTGCTCTGTACCGCCGCACACTGAGACTGGTTCTCTTCTCGAGCAGCATTGATTTCCTCTGTTAAAGTCTTCAGAACTCTATAAGAGAGTTGACACAGCCATTTGATAAGATGCTGCGTGTTTTTAAAATGATTCATTTGGCAAGATTCTGGGAATGTGTCATAGTTTTACACCTGTGGCAGAAATGACAGGAAGTGCACAAAATTACACCCAAAACAAACATTCATTTATTAATTCATTTCATTCTATTTGTCAAATAATAACTTTTGTGAAAATTAGATGAGCGTTTGGCCCTTTCTTTACAGTATAGTTGCTAGTAACAGTTACCACTAAGCATGTCACAGCTGCTGCCGTCAATCAGGGAGTGAAACGATAAACTTCACCAACATTTTCAAACTTGAAAAAACTAGGCAAGATTTTGACAAAATCTTAAATGTTATTTTCCAAGAAGAGTTCAGCTCTGCCATTCCAGAGCACACACCCTCAGGGGAAGAGGAGGAGCACACCAAATAGCGTCACATGTTTACATCTTTTAAAATGCTACGAAGTGCTGCTCATGGATAGTACCATGTGGGCCAGGCCGCAGCATCCAAGTTTGAATCCGGCTTTCGATAATTTCCTGCTTGTCATTCCCCAGTCTCCTTCCCATTTCACGCTGCACTGTCCTGTCAGGTAAAACCTGAATCCTAAAAACATTTTTGGACCACCTTTAGCTTTGATTCCAGCACACATTCACTGCGGCTTCATTTCAATGATCTTATGCATGTCAAAATATTTATTCCCTTCAGCGTGTCATCGTTCCTCACGCAGATCTTCAGCGTGTCATTCTTCCTCACGCAGATCTTCAGCGTGTCATTCTTCCTCATACAGATCTTCAGCGTGTCATTGTTCCTCATACAGATCTTCAGCGTGTCATTGTTCCTCACGCAGATTCTTCAGCGTGTCATTCTTCCTCATACAGATCTTCAGCGTGTCATTCTTCCTCATACAGATCTTCAGCGTGTCGTTGTTCCTCACGCAGATCTTCAGCGTTCTCTCACGCAGATCTTCAGCGTGTCATTGTTCCTCATACAGATCTTCAGCGTGTCATTGTTCCTCACGCAGATCTTCAGCGTGTCATTGTTCCTCACGCAGATCTTCAGGGCTGTAGTTTGGACACCCTGTCTTAGTACATTAGTTTCTGCTTCTCCTCAGATGTTTTCTCTGCTCGATGCCAATGAGGATTTGTCTTTCCACATGGATGTTTCAGAAATGAGACAGACAAGCGCCCCATGCCTCAATTCCCATTCTAATCCACTTGGAGGCTTGTACCTATTTGCTTATTTGAATCCAGGCGGTGACTTTGTTTTTGGCATTGTATGATTCTATGACAATATTTGCCTCTCCATTTCTGATCATAAATAATTATTTGAGACACTCTGGGCTGATGAAGGCGTTTTAAGAAATATTGATTAGCTTGTTGCAGCGGCACAAGGAGCACTTGAGAGGGATGGGCGCCTCAAACCAAGGTCAGTACATTTAGACGGGGCTTTCCAGCTTGAATGGTTCTTTATCAATGTAAAAGAACCACACTTTGAATGTGGAAGTGTGTGAAGAGGACCAGCAGACACGACAAGCCTTCTGTTCCTGTTTGTCCTCAGGAGAAACACCTCCATGACTCAGTGTTAGCTGTGTGTTATTGCGGCGGTGACTGGCCCTTTCAGCCGCGCTCCACTCTTATGCAGTCATGTTCACTCACTGCCGTTTATTATTAGCTGCAGTACATTTCTGTCTGAGCCAGGCTGTGACTTGAATCAGGATATGTATCTTGATTCAAAAGGTCCACTCTGTAACTTTTCTAGTGGAGGCTGTGCGGACCCTTAAGTTTGAAATGATTTGGTCATATTTAAGACTGGGTTGAATCTATTCAGCTTTATCATTACTTTTAGCTTAATTCTTTGTCCATGGAGAATTTTCTTTTAGAATGTTTTTTAGAATGAATCTTTATTCAACCAGTCAACAATGTGTTTGGCCAAATCAAGTACAATCCTAAATACTAAATAAATATAAACTACTCAAATCTAAATGAACTCCAGGAGATATTTCATTCTTACAGTGTCCTTGTGTGTACAATCTTATAATGTTGTTCTTGGGCTTACAAAGAAGTTTCTCTTCCTTGCAGTTGCACCGGTGGTCTCAATCGAGGGCATTGGTCAGAACTGGTATGTGGGCCAGGAAAATGTGAAGTTTGACTGTGGAGCCAAAGCCAACCCACCTGCACGCTTCTACACCTGGATTAGGTCAGTATCGTTCAAGAAGCACTAACATTCAATAGCACCTGAGGCTTAACGCTAATCCTTCCTTTTAACTTATCCTAGAGTCATTTTAAATCTAATGCATGTCTTTTGGATTGAATTATGTTGTTGTTATTATTGCTCAGTGTTTTATGTTGCACCTTAATGTTCCTATGTTTGTGAATTTGTTCATTGACAATGGCAATAAACGCTTTCTGATCTGATTTACTGTTAGAGCCTTTTGCAGATGTAAAAAATATTGCAGCTTCAGTTTTGTTTTCCCTTAAATCAGTTAATCCACTTCAGTTTGGACCAAAAATAATGAATTTTATTTTTAAAAATATGTGGGACTTTCGGGTACGGTGCAGATGTGACTAGGTGCACTACTACGCCATTCTGCAACGGCAGAAATGCTCCTCAGAAAAGAACGTGGAGTATGCGAGTTCAAGTAATGATCGCACAATACTACGTTTCTGTTGAGACTGATGGTTGTTGCGTTACTTTGAATAAGTGTCCTTCTCTTGCTTGCTTTAGTTTGTCTGTCAAAACAATTGGTTGTCACAGTGATGACAATGTCTCCAAATTGAAGATTGGTATTGGAAGTAGGCTGGGTGAAGTTTGGGGCCTTCATTAGGAAAGGCCCCCCTGAATGTCAAATAAATAAGTCAGAAGATTCCTCCTTTTAGAGTGCACACTGGGTGGGAGGAGCCCTGCTGCCGCTGCAGTAGTTTTAAGATGTTTACAAAATGGACAGGAATAAACTTTTGAACTATCCCTTCTTGTTCTGTGGAGAGGCAGAGGGTGTCTGTACGAGGTAGGCAAAAGGATATATTAGGCCAAATGGACTTTTAACCCTGTTCCAGCATTGATACAGCATCACTGTTCTGTGTGACGAGCAGTAAATGTACATATTCATTCATAAATGCATACTAATTACCTGCATCCACGCAAATATTGTCATATGTGCATATTATTGTTTGTGTGAATATTGAAGAGCGTGTCTACGCATATTCATTACCTGCTAATTTTGCATTTACCTTTTGATTAGTGATTCCTAAATGGCGCCGCAGATGGATGCCTTGGTTTTTCAGTGCTCTTTGTTTTTTCTTTTTTTGCTCGTACATCCTGTGTCGGCGTGCTCTTACCCGTGAAGAGCTCTTATCCATCCGAACCAGACAACGCCTGGTCATTGGATGTGACTGTGATCTCCAAGCTCTGCTCTCCTGATCTGGAATATATTTTCATTAACTGCAAACCATTCTACTCTCATTCATTTGGCTGTTGTTTACATCCCACCGAGCGCACATCACTGTTACACAACAGTCATAACGCCTTCCGCGCGTGGCTCGCGCTGCTCTCGCTTTCTCAGATCACGCCATGGCCACCTGACCACGTACAGACAGAGGCTGAAGCTCTCCAAACCTGCAGTGAGGACCTCTAAGAAGTGGACCAATGAGGCAGTGGAGGAGCTACGTGTGTGTTTGGACATTACAGACTGGGAGGTCTTCAGAGCTGCCACAGATAGTTTAGATGAGTACACGGACACTGTGACGTCATACATTCGATTCTGTGAGGACAGATCATACCAACACAAACCAAAGCGCACAGGGCTGGAGACAGGGGGCGCTACAGAGATGCAAAGTATGGATTTAGCAAAGAGTGTCGAGAGCTGGAGTGCACAGTACAATACGCGTCTGAAGCAGCAGTTCTCTGACAACAACCCCGCCTCCCGTGTGGATAGGGCTCTGGTTCTCACCAACTACAATCCAGAACCTCTCTTGCTGCAGATGACCGGAAACTGGCTGAACAACTTGACGTCTTCTACTCCAGGTTTGATGTGACCAACCCCTCCCCCACGGTGGCCACCTCTGCCAACCCAACCAAAACCCACCACTCAGGAACAGGAAACAGACTATTTCGGAAATCCAACCCCCCGAAAAGTTGCATCGACTCCCCGGGAACCTACGCCAGGATCCTGTTTGTGGACTTCAGCTCTGCGTTCAACACCATCCTCCCTGCTCTGCTCCAGGACAAGCTCTCCCAGCTCAACATGCCTGACTCCACCTGCAGGGGGCGCACTGACTTCCTGACGGATCGGAGGCCGTGCGTGCAGCTGTGGAAGAATGTCTCGCGGACTATCAGCACCGGAGGTCCACAGGGCTGTGTACTTTCCCCTCTGCTCTTCTCCCTGTACACAAACTGACACCACCCTCATCGGGCTCATCTCGGACGGGATGAGTCTGTCTACAGGAGGGAGGTGGACCGGCTGGTGTCCTGGTGCAGCGGTAACAACCTGGAGTTCAACGCCCAGAAGACAGTGGAGATGATTCATGGACTTCAGGAAAGTCACAGCCCCCCAGCCCGTTACTGGGGTTACTCCAGCTCTGCTGCTCTGTGGTCCGTTTTTGACAAAGGCCGCACAGATTCTTGGGGATTTGCCGTGAGAACATCAGTATTACTCATGTCATTACATGAGTAATACTATCACACAGTGCTCCGAGGTCTTTTTTAATAAAACATTTTTGATGGCCAAAGTCCTACAAATGACATCCATAACAGGTCAATGTCATGTGCTGATGATGCTACTTTAATATTGGATGAACATTCTATTTTGATGCTTACTCATGACAAAACAAGTCAAAAATAAGCTCGATGTGGAGAGTTTTAGTGTCATTTCTGGCTAAACATGTTAACTGTGCACTTCTAAGACGTACTTTTTTTTTGGTAATCATCATAATCAAAGTAACATGTTTCACTGATTTAAGTAAATTGCTGCATTGATCTCACAAAATGTGGATTTGTTTCTCATCTGCAAAAAGTCCATAACAAGTGTGTTCACTCAGGTCATACAATTTAGATGGAGTCAGATGAAAGTGCATTAGGAAACCTATAACTTACTGCAGCTCAGTTTTGGAGCCTAGACGCTGGAACTGTTAAATGCACCGCAGCGGCCACTGGGAGGCCCGTCGCTATAAATACAGAAGCCCAAATGGGTCATACGTCAACACCAGGCCAATTGACTGCTATTTGTTCTCACAGAGCTCACAAAACATAATGACAAAACTATACCACTGTGACCATCTGTGAATGAGCCACAGATTATATGAATTTCGTGACATGGTCGGATTTGTAATATTTAGCTGAAAGACTAGGTAAGAGCATCTAATCTAATGTTCTTGTTCTCTTTCTCAGGCTGGATGAGCAGATGCCAGACGGAGTGCGAGTCGTCAACAACACGTTTGTCTTCACCCGAGCTTGGAGAGAAATGACTCCGGAGTGTACCGCTGTGAGGTCATGAACGACATCGGCCTGCGCAGCAAAGACGTCAATTTATGGGTTCAAGGTTATGCTGCAAAGTGCTGAGGGGTCAGTTCCCCACTGCGAAGCGTGTGGGCCTGTCTGTTTGGGGTGTATTTCCTCCTCATCAATCTAAAACACAAGCTAAAGTATAGTCACATCCTCCTGCTTCGTATTCCTGACCATAAACCTGGTTCTCTGGTGGAGCAGAGCTCAGCTCCTGTCCAGTGCCATTGATGGATGGGTCAAATTCAGCTCAAATGTTCCTTCAGGGACAATACATTCCAGAAACAAAAACCCCTCAACACAAAGTTACATCGAGGAGAAAGTGATGTGACATTTTCACACAAATTAGCTTCTTTGTGGTCAAATGCGTAAAGATGTAGAGAATTATTTAACTTTGAACTTATATTTGAAACAAAATGAAAGAATTGTCATACAGTGTGTGCCATGAATTATTGTTATTAAATTGTATTATAAACTGGCTAATGTCAAGAAAGTACTTGGTAGCTTCTTTAACAGTGTTGGGTAGAGTTACTTTTGAAAGTAACTCATTACGTTACCTTGTTACTGCCCTGGAAACCTACTAGAGTACTCTTCTGTTACAATAATTAACATTATTTTATAACCTATAACGTGCGTTGCTTGAACACAGAAACATAATCCTTCAAATATCAAATACACGAGCAAAGTAAATGCATTTGACTCTTTACTTAGCTTGATTTCTCTGTGATGTGGGCGGATCCCAAAACATACAAGAAGGTGCGTCCTGTCCTCGAGGTGAACAACACTCTTCAACTGAATTTACATGCAAAGTTCGAGGCGACAGCCATTCACACTGAAGAGCTGCTTAAATGCACTGTATTGACTCGAGAGTAGGAACAAAAGCTTAAATAAACCGTTACACTGCAAAGATGCTAGCGTTAGCCGCTTGCCTTAGCTTGTCACCATCACAGGCAAAAAGTGGAAAAACCAGTCCGTTGTTGTTGACTTCTATTGGGGTTATTGCCCATAAATATGTGAGTGCCAGACGATTTGACCAATATTTTCAGTTTTGCTGACTTGTTTTCACTCGGACACCAGAGTCACATGACACAGCCCAAGTGTTTCACAGGCTGTTTAGCGCTGGTTGATGATGGCTGCAGTGCTGGGCTCACTCTGCTTTCTGATGTGGACGTCATGTTAAATGATTATGTCATTAAAAATACATCAGCATTAAAATTGTAAAATGAATCTACAAAAGAGAAGTAATTTTGATTTACAGATGAAAATGGGAAAATATATACAACTCAATGAAGTACCACAAAATCCTCTCACTATTCACACTAACTCATAGTTTCTGAAGAGATTGTGGTTGCCATGTGACTCAAAATTACCATGAGTTTTTGGACTGTCCTATATAGAACTAATGGACTGAAATCAATGGAGCACTACAAATCAATGACTGACTGGGGGCCAGATTTTCGGGGTGCCGTGGCCTCTGGGCGGATAGCTACAAACCATCGGAACCAAACTAAGCCAAAATCAAACCAGGTCTATCCCAGGTCCAAAACAGGTCTAAAGCAGAATTAAAAAGGACTAAGCCAGAAAAACCAGCTAACCGGGTTTAAACGTGTACAAACCAGAAATGAAACCAGAAAACAAGAAAACAAATGTATAATAATAACATTTGGAAGATGTTGACGCGGGCCTTAGATGGTTTGCCGGGCCTGAAGTTGAATAACAAGGGGAGAGGACATAACTTTACAACAGGTGGCCCTTATGTTGCGTGAAATGCTG